>PVIH01006769.1:0-107395 GCA_004025045.1 Sigmodon hispidus | reverse complement strand
TTTATCATGGCACATGTTATAGAGAAGCTTTTGTACAGACTTCAAATTGAGTTCTCTTGAATATTCACTGGTTCGTGAAAAGTAGCTTGAGAAACCTCAAGATATATGACTACAAAAAGGAGCAGACTTTCTGGGGTCTGAAGGGATTTGTACTTGAAGACACTCCAGTCAGGAGAGGGTCATGTTGAGCATTCTGCAGACAGAACTGTTTTAAGTCTGCAGCTGCCTGGGAAACCTTCACGCGGTTGAGCCCGGCCTCCAGCCGGAGCTGCTGAACTACCTTCTTCATGGCGGCGACGCTAGAAGAACCCGACATGGCGCTAGGGACAGCCGTGTGGACTGGTCAGGCCGAGCGAGGGGCGGCTGGTGTCGGGACCTTAACTCTCTTTTCTGACATCATCACCCACCTAGTGGATCAAGTCTGGCTGACTGGATCACCCTGTTCTTCCTTGAACTCATCCAGTTCATTCTTTTTCAAAATCAGTTCTGAAGCCCTTATCATCTCTCATCTTGGCTACTGAAATAGCATTTCACATGACTTAAAACCCACTTACCTTTCCAGTTACCTTTTCTGGCACACCCAGGATCCTTACATGCCAAATTACTTACAACATCCTTAGCACATATATTGGCTCCTCTTTCAGGGGATTTCCAGTCCCCCTCCCACTCCAAAAGTCACTTCTAGAAATTTCTTTCAGGTCACTTCCTTTAGGAAGACTTTACCTCCAAGCACACAGGGCATGCTTCTGTTAAGAGTACTTGTCATGCTAGTGTGTGTGTGTGTGTGTGTGTGTGTGAGAGAGAGAGAGAGAGAGAGAGAGAGAGAGAGAGAGAGAGAGAGAGGAGTCCCCTGCTTGGTCTGAGCTCCGAGCCTCTAGAATCTCACTCACTCTGTGTGTGCCTTTGGCCTGGCTCCAGGTCAAGTGAGCCTATCATGGTTCATAAGTGAATAAATCATCAACTGTGACACAGTCAGAGGAGCAATAGAAAAAAGTACAGATTGGCCACTGCTATCATGGCCAGAGGGCTGAGTCACATTTATGTAAAGGACTTGGTATGACTGATTGGATCCTCTTGAGCTAACCAGCTTGTTTAAGGCTTAGTTCAAGGTCAGTTCTCAGGCACCACTCTTCCCCTGCTCCAACTTCCTCTCTAGAAAGAAAGCCAGTTTTGCTTCTTCTATCCCTGGAATCCAGGCTCGAACGCCAGATACACCCCCTTAGCCTCTCAAACATTGATCTTACACTCTTGTGTCACTACATTCAGCTTGCATGTAGTTTCTTATAAGAATTTATTCATTGGCATTTTTAAAAATTTTTAATTGTGTATATGTGTCTGTTGAGGGGGTACCCTGGAGGCCAGTGGAGTCAGATCCCTTTGAGGTAGAGTTAAAGGCAGCTGACAGTCACTTGATGTGTATGCTGAGAACTGAACTCAGGTCTTCTTGAGTTCAGGGACATCTCACTGGACCAATGCACCTATACTTTTGTTTTATTTTTTGTTTCATATTTGAGACAGGATCTCTCTACATAGCCCTGCTGGCCTGGAATTCACTATGCAGACCAGACTGGCCTCCAATCCATAGAGATGTCTGCTTCTGCCTCCCAGGTGCTGGGGTTAAAGGAATGTCCATTTTTTTTTTAAGATTTATTTATTATGTATACAGTACACAGAAAAGAGTACCAAATGTCATTACAGATGGTTGTGATCCACCATGTGATTGCTGGGAATTGAACTCAGGTCCTCTGGAAGAGCAATCAGTGCTCTTAACCTCTGAGCCATCTCTCCAGCCCCAAGGAAGGTCCATTTTTAAAAGGAGGGTTGGGTCAGTAAGTAAGTAACAGCCTGCATGGCAACCCTGAAGACCTGAGTCCGTGCCCAGCACTGCAATCGCCAGGCAGGGCAGCATGTATTTGTAATTCCAGCACTCAGAACATGGAGTTAGAAGAATCCTAAAGTCAAAGTCATCCTCAGAGACATAGCAAGCTTGAGGTTAACCTGAGCAACATATTTCTTTCTTATCTTAAAAAGAATTCAAGGGGGCTGGAGAGATGACTTAGACTCTCTTCTGACTGCTCTTCTAAAGGTCCCGAGTTCAATTTCCAGCAACCACATGCTGGCTCATAATCATCTATAGTGGGATCTGATACCCTCTTCCAGTGTATAGATATACATGCAGGCAGAATACTGTGCATATAATAAATAAAAATAAAACCCTTTTTAAAAAGGATTCAAGAGCCTACTGCATAACCAGACAGTGTGAATTTTTTTTGGTTTTTTTTTTTTGGGGGGGAGGTTGTGTACCAAACCAAAGTTTTCCATCTATTGAGAAAAGACTATTGGACTGGAGAGACGGTTCTTCCAGAGGACCTGAGTTCGATTCCCAGCATCCACATGGCAGCTAACAACTGTCTGTAATTCCAAGATCTGACACCCTTACACAGTTATACATGCAGGCAAAACACCAATACTCATAAAATAAAAATAAATATTTAAAAAAAGACTATCACTGGACTATACCTCCGGGGAGGCAGAGGCTCATGGACCCCTGAAAAATTAAGGGACCACAGACAGTTCTGAGTTGTGTGGCAGGTCTCACAGCTCCTGTAAAGCAGCAACGGTGATTAGCAAGCACACTCTTTTCACCGAGCATTCGGCTGCACTCCGTTGGTCTCAGCTCACTTGGGCTATATCTTGTTCACAGATCGTTTGAACTTAGAACACTGAGGGCCAGCAGATCTTCATGGCTCATAGCTCATCTAATGCTGATCTGCCCCAGTGTGGTTAATAGTTAGCCCTTCATCTGATAAAAATAACAACCCACACTAATAGGTGGCTTGAGGGAAGTGACTTGCATATTTTTCTTTAGGGATATCACTTCAGTTATCCCAGACTCTGTCAGGCATATACCATCTTCCTTTTAAAATAGAAGAGTGTTGGACATGGTGGCACACCTGTCATCTCTACTCTCTGGGAGGTGGAGGCAGGAGGGTTTCTAGGTTAAGATGATCCTTGGCTACAGAACAAGTTTGAAGCTAGCCTGGGCCACATGAAAACCTGTTTCAAAATTCCAAGAGGCTAAGGGTATAGTCCAGTTGGTAGACTGGCAGGTACAAGACCCTGGATCACTGCATTAAACCCCCCATCATGGAGGTTCACTCAAAAGGAGGACAGAGAACAGAAGTTCAAGGTCATCTTCAACTTCATAGTACAATTGAGGCTGGCCTGTTCTGCATGAGACTTGGTACAAATTATATATACATAATATATATATTACATATATATTTAAACCAGTTCTCTCTACATAGCTTTGACTGGCAGAGAACTCTCTATGTAGACCAGACTGGCTTCACACTCAGAGATGTTGGGATTATAGGCATGTGTCACCACATATATGTGTGTGCATAATATTAATATGTTAATTTATTAATAGACAATTATATTAATATAATTATATAATACTTATAGTATTTGTAATACATAAATATATTTTTCATTAAAAAGTGAAGAGAGAGGAAGATCACAGAACAGGAAAATCTAACAGGAAATCTAACTCCCAAGGGACCAGATCAAGAAGCAATGTCTAGGGACAGAGGGAGTCCCTTACTCAATCAGTGAAGAGCTTGCTTGGTGAGGTCTCCCACTGAGTTCTGAAACCACATGAAAATGTTGAGTGTGGAACCGCACACTTGAAAGCCTAGTGCTGGGGAAGTGGCCACAAGAGGAACCTTGGGATTTGCTGGTTAGCCAGTGTAGCCTGAAAGGTGAGATCCAGGTCAGTGAGATGCCCAGTCTCAAAGGAGGTAGGATGAGTTTCTGAGGATGACACCCAAAGTTGTTCTGTGGTCTGCACATGAGTGTGCAAACACACATATGCATATGCCCATATATAAAAAACCAAAACCAAACAGAGTCTATTAATCCCAACAGTGTCCAGCAGGTCCGTTTTGAATAGCACCTGCATAGAATTTGCAATGTAAATGTCTAGCTTCCCAGGCCTGCACTGACACACCACCCAGTAGCAGGAACTTCTGTTTTATTTTTTGATTTTGGAGTAGGGGTGGGCACAGGATACTTGACCAGGGACCCCACATACCAAACAAATGCTCTGCTGCCAAGTTGCACCCCAACCTTCTTTCACTTCTAACTTTGAGTCAGGGTCTCACTATGTTTCCTGGGCTGGCCTTAAGTCCACTCTTTAGCTCAGGCAAGCTTTGAACCCATCATCTTCCTGTCCCAGTCCTGAGTAGCTAGAACTACAGCATGCACTACCAGGTCCATACCCAGGAGAGAGAATGGCCTTGCTAATCACGAAGTCTCTGAAATGTTCCTTTAGGGAATTCTCATGGTATTTTTGTCTTTCTCTTCCGTCATAGGCTGCTGTTGTATGTTGTATTAGTTACTCTCCTACTTCTATGACCAAAAGCAACCTGGGGAGGGAAGGGTTCATCTTACCATCCAGATCATACTCCATCAATGAGGGAGGTCAGGGAAGGAACTCAGTACAGGAACCTGGAGACAGGAAAGCAAAGCTCATGGCGGAATGCTGCTTACTGGCTTGCTCAGTCTGCTTTCTTATAGAACCCAGGACCACTAGTCCAGGGAAAGATCACCCACAGTGACCACAGCCCTCCCTCATCAAACAAAAAACAAGACAGTACTCATGTACTTGCCTACATGCCAATCTTATGGAGGCATTTTCCAAATTAAGATCCCTCTTCCCAAATAGGTCTCGGTTTCTGCCTTGATGTTTTTCCTGGAACTGGAACTACAGACAGTTGTTAGCTGCCATGTGGGTGCTGGGAATCGAACCCGGGTCCTCTGGAAGAGCAGAGGGTGCTCTTAACCGCTGAGCCATCTCTCCAGCCCCAGGTCTAGGTTTCTGACAAGTCAACAACCAGTACAGTTGTGGTCCCTTCTCCCTTCCGAGAGATGTCCAGACTGCTGAGCCTTGTGGAGAGGTCCCATGTTATAGTTAGAGTTCATTGTTAATTTGACAGACCCTAGAATAACCCGAGAGATGGGTCTCTAAATATGGAGGGGGGTAACTTATATTAATAAGACCTATATTAATTGTGGGTGGGACTGTTTCCTGGTCAGAGGTCCCTGGATTGTACAAAATGGAGCAAATGAGCTGAACATTGTCCATTGCTGTGCATTCATTCATCTCTGTTTTCTGATTGTGGATGTCACGTGACTATCTGCTTCAGACTCCTATTGCCTTGACACCCCACAGGATGGACTGTACCTTTGAACTGTGAGCCCAAAATAAGCCCTTTCTCCTTTAAGTTGGTTTTTTCAGAGTATTTTTTTTAATTAAAAACTTTACATATATGGGAGTTTTGCCTGTGTGTATGTCTGTGCACCTCCTGTGTGCCTGGAGCCTCCAGAGGCCAGAAGAGGGTGTTAGATTCCTTGGAACTGGAGCTATCTATAGACAGTTGTGAGCCACCTATGGTTATTGGCAAATGAACCCAGGCCCTCTGGAAGAACAGCCACCACCAGCTGTTGACCACCGAGCCACCTCTCCAGCCCCCTTTGTCAGTGTTTGTCATCACAGCAACAGGAAAAGAAACAGAGAGAATTAGCGATGGCTCAGCTGGTAAAGGTCACCTCTTGCCTTGCAAGATATAAAATGGTAATTTGATTCTTGGAACTGCATAAAGAGAGAGAATAGACCCACAATACCACCCTCCGATCTCCATTAACACTTCTTCCTGACAGACACATGCATTTCCACACTCATATACAGAGACACACACACATACAGTGTAATAAAATAAAAATAAGTCTCTTTTAAAGAGGGGGGAGGGGAGGGAGAAGGAAGGGGAAGGAGAGAGAGACAGAGAGACTACACCAGGGTGGGACCCTCTGGGTGTGAGCCAGTCAGTATGTACTACCCTGAGTGAGTGACCCAAGATACCCTGAGCTGCTCTAACCACAGCAGACCTCAGGATTCTGAAGGGACGGCTAGGACTTGGGGCTTCACTGCCTGGTAAACGGTACATCCGTGATCTGCTGCAGCCAGAGAGAGGGAAGCAGTAAGCTGCTGGAGCTGGAGAGGAGTTACATCACGGCTGAAGAGTGACTTCAACCAAGGGAGAGCAGAGCCAAGGAAGGATGTGTGTTGTCTGGGGAGTTCTGGATCCAATCGCTCCCAGCTCTCCAATGAGCCAAAGAATGTTTGAAATCACTTTATTTCATTTGCAACATTAAACAGCGCAATTGATACCCTGCTTAGACTATAAAGTCTGATGACAAGGAGTGTCTCTCTCCATCACCCATGCATTCCCAGGCATTCGTTATGCCACCGTTGATGCATTTGAGATGGGGAAACACCTTCCCACTCCATCTGCTCATTTGACAGCTAAGGAACCTGGCATTCTATAGACAAGTAATGAGGCACTAGAAGCCAGCTTCTCTAACATAGCAGGAAGTTTACCAGGAAATCTGTTGGGGTCTTTGTGGAGGACTAAAAATAGCAGCCTCCTTCTCTTCCCTGCAAGTTTCACATGGAATCAGAAGTAGTAAGTTAAATGAAATCCCAAAATAATCTTCAGTGCAGATAAACTGATGGAGAATGGAGCTCATGCTCTCAAGAAGTCGAGTTTTCCAGGACTCAATCTTAGGATCAGACTACCTTGGCTTCTTAGGGAGAGGATCCTGAGCACAATGGGTTCCTGCTTCCCACCCTAAAGAAGAAAAGCTTGCACCCAGTAAGACAGGAAAAGAGGATGCTATGAGGCCTGCTTCCTCCTTCCTACCCATCAGTCATACTCAACTCCTCCTCCCAGAGGAAGCAAAGCCCTGAGTGCTCTGCTAATTGGTTTTCTTTCAGAAGAAAGAAGACATCAGCCAAGAAGGGTTCTGGGCCACAGATCTGTAATCCAAGCTACTTGGGAAGCTGAATGAAGAGGTCCAGGAGTTTAAGACTATCTTTGGGAGTTCAAGGCCAGTCTGGGCTACTAGAGACCTTGTCTTAAAATAAAACAAAATAGATAAAAGTGTCAGATTGGTAGGGGCTGGCGGAACAATCTCAACTACTCCAGAGCCCTAGGCAGAATGATTACAAGTTTAAGGCCATCTGAACTACAGCGTGAGTACAAGACCAGCCTAAGCAAAATTAATGACAATCTGTTTCAAAAGAGAGAAAGTCAGGAGAGCAAGGGAGGGGCCGGGAGGAAGTTCAAAGTGGGAAGACTGTGCAGTCCTGTTGCACATTAGGTGAGATTCGGTCAATAATCTGCTTTGCTTTCAGCCAAAATGGATTCTTCCTCAAAGTTGTAGAGTTTGAATCTAAATTATCTGTCTCTAGAAATAGCTCATACACCATGGCAATACCCACCTTTTGTGAGAATTAGAGCTCTTAGCTTAGAAATCACTAAAGAAAAATCATTTGGGGAGACATCTGAGTGGTGTAGCATGAAAGAGTGAGTGCACACACAGACACACACACACAAACACATAAATAAAAAATTGGGGGTGGGGCAGGCACCGTTGTGGTGCATGACTTTAATCCTAACACTCATGAGGCAGAGGCCGGTGGATCTCTGTGAGTTCCAGGCAAGCCAGGGCTACAAAGTCAGATTCTTTTTGGGGGGCGAGGGGAGCAAAATTTAGAAGAAGCTAGAATTCATGGTGGGGAGATAAAGAAAGAAATTATATAACCAGGGGCACTAGGTGGCATTAGTCCTTGTGCCCACTCACCATGCCCATCAAAGGCGTCCCCAGAGAATGGAAGCCTCAAACACTTCCCACGCCAACTGTCAACGTCTTTCTGGATGATCTCAGAGTAGCACAAGTGCATGGGAGTGACTGGGAAAGCAGAACCAAAGCATAACTCCTGCTGACAAGAGAGGGTGCTCAGGATGGATTCTGGGAAATGCAGGCAGCTGGCTTTAGGTTCTCACTTCCCACAGTGTCAACACTGGGTCACAAGCATTGCTCAGAGCCTGGTCAGCCTGGCAGCGCTGCCTGCCACATGCTTTGGTTTCTCTCATAGGCACTTTCTCTGCTCCTGTTTTCTAGGGGTTTACGTGGTCGGTTTGTTTTGTTTTGAAACAGGTTATGAAATTTGAGCTAGCCTCAGATTCACAATGCAGCTGAAGATAGTTTTGAATTTCTGGTGTTCTTGCCTCCACCTCCTGAGTGCTGGGATATCAGCATGTACTATTGCACCTGGTTTATGCCGTCCTAGAACCAAACAGGACCTGAGCTGCGTCCTCAGTCAACATTCCTTACCACCCCCTTGTGTCTTCAAAGCTCTTTTCTTTATGGATTGTGAGACAGAGCTTCTCTGTGTAGCCTGGTTGTCCTGGAACTTGCTCTGTACATCAGGCTCGCCTCAAACTTGCAGATTAGCCTATCCCTGCCTCCTGAGTGTTGACATTAAAGGCATGAGCTACCACCCCCAGCCCTAATTCAGGGATTGAACACAGGCCAATTGCTCTCCTGTTGAGTTACATCCCCATGTGTCTACCTTTTGTTTAGTAGTTGCTGTTTTTCCCTTTGGTTTGGTTTGGTTTTGAGACACTATGTAGCCCTCGCTGGCCTGGAACTTGCTACATAGACCAGGTTGGCTTTGAACTCACAGAGGTCTACTTGTCTCTACCTCCTGAGCATCAGAAATAAAGGCGTATGTCATCATGTCTGACTTGGTTTTGTTTTAAATTGTTACTTACATATACGTATGTGTGTCTATGCCACACACATGTATAGGGGTGCCTGTGGAGGCCAGAAGAGGAAGTCAGATCCCCTGGAACTGGAACTGCCTAACACGAGTGCTGGGACCAAACTCAGGTTCTCTTGAAGAACAGCAAAGGCTTTTAACTACAGAGACATTTCTCCAGCCCCTGGCTTCACTCTAGTCCAGGCTGAAGGTCACTATCTGGATTCTGTGCTGTCCTGGGAAAAGCCCAGACTGACAATGGAAATCCAGGAACAGGGGTTTGAGATACTATATTCCCTTCCTGGCTTCTAGAATGAAAGCCATCTTCTCATCTAGCCCCTGGCCCACTGTGTCATTCAAAGCTTTCCAGCACCACTTTAGCTATCAATTGCTGGCAGTGAGTTTTGCAATAAACAGCTGTCCAGAATCAATTGAAGCCATTTTCTCCAAAAGAGCTGACTGGAGGATTACTCAGCCTCCTACCTATCCTTTAATACTTCTTCTTACCACCTACAAAAAGCATCTATCAGAAGAATCTGAAACTGGAACCATATTACCTAGATGCGCAGTTCTGAGTACACTTCGGATATTTGAGAAATGCTTGGTAAAGGAGTATCTCCAAGAAGGTGCTGGAAGCCACGTGTACTGGTGCATGCTGGTAATCTCTGCACGTGCATGGTAGAGGCAGGGGGATCTGGACATTGAGGACAGCTTCCAGAGTTGAAGTATATATGACAATAATAGTAATAAAACACCAAAATGATTTTTTAATGAAGAAGTTATATTATTCATAATGAGCAAGAGCAGGCTTTTCTGCTGACTCATAACTGCCTCTATTTAGAGGCAAAGTCCCAGGGACAGCATTGGATAACTAACAGAGAAAAGTAACAGAAGCCTAATCACGCCTCTGAAGAGCAGCAGTAGAGAATTTCCAGCTGTGGTGGGCCCGCCTTCATCCTTGCTGGTTTACTTCTTTCATGAACAAGATGTCCCCTAGTAACTGAACTTACCTCTCTCCGATTCCCATGACAGATATTAGACAAGGGTTTTTTATTAGCTTCAAATGGTCTCTATCAACTGGGGACATGGAGGGAGCTGGTCCTGTCTCTATGGTCTCAAAGTGACCTAGAGCAGAAGGCTGTGACCCTCCATTCTCTGGAGAACTAAGTGGTTTCAGAGCCTTTCTACATTCCAGTAAACGGTTGCTTTCTCAGCTCCTGATCTTGTGACTATGAGGCAAAAACGCCTCACAGTGAAGCAACACAGGAGAAGGTGTTTGACTGTGCAAGAGGGAGTAGGGCCATAGCCTGAGCTTCGGGAACCTCAGAGTGCACAGGGCTTTGTGGACCTGCCTTTTTTCCTGTGATTCTGCTCATCAGCCTCAGCACGGTGGCTGTCATGTGGCCTGGTGTTTACAGCAGAGATAACGGAGCCATGGCAATGTCTGTGTTTATATACTGACCCTATGGTCCAGGAATCATCACCTGTACCGAGGGTAAACTCTGTCCAGTTTTTATCTGTGCAAAATACCAGGGTGCCTCTGCCTCTAAGAGCTTGATCCTGTTGTCAGCTGCAGAGAAAAAACAGGCAGAGTAGCTATTTACACCCCAAACTGTGAGCTGGGTAAAAATAGTGCTAGCAGCCGGGTCCAGCTTCAAACCCACTACAGAAAGAGGTTATTTTGGGAAGATTTTCCTTTCCACCCACAGATCTGAAAATGGTCATTTCTCCGGAAGAAGAGAGACAATCTCACACAAAGGTGAAATGTACCCCTCTGTCTGCCTCCCTAGGAGATAACCCCAAGAGCCAGTCTGGCTATGTCCTTCTCTGATAGCCAGCTCCATCCCCAGCGCAGACCTGCAGATGACCTGGTTCAAGATACAGTGAGAATTAACTAATGTGGACCACAGTGAGAGAAGGCAGCTATCTGGGCTTGGGTGCCTCCACTCTCCTGATGAATGCTACCGTTCTGAGGCCATTTGCCTTTCAAAACAAGGAGGGGAATCTGCTTTCCATTTCTCCCAGGCTCTTTGCAGGCATTATATGAACATGTTTCCATAAGGCAGGTCTGGTATCATGTGAGAGCTGTGGGCTGAAAACCCTTGTGTTGCTAGAAGCCAAGGCCTGTGTCCGGGGCCACCGGGATCTCTTTCAGGCTCAGAAATGGACCCATCTGACAATGGAAGGAAAGCCACCCTTAAGATGTCATTCTTCCCCCTTTGCTGGGAATTGTTTAATTAATTTTATTATCATATGTGTATGAGTGTTTGCCTGCATGTTTGTCTAGTGTTCACTAGGCCAGAAGAGGGCATCAGATTCCCCAGGAACTGGATTTGTCAATGACTCTGAGCAACGAAATGAGTGCTAGGAATTGAACCTGGATCCTATGGAAAAGCAGCCAGTGCTCTTAATCACTGATCCCTCCTATTTCAACCCCTTGTGCTGGGAATTTAACTCAGGTTTTAAAGGGGGGGTTAGTCTATAGATACATCTAAGCACAAAGTAAGGACACCTACATAACTCTATACACGTGGCTATCTCATGTCACCCAGACTGGCCTCCAATTTACTACATACCTGAAGATGACCTCGAGCTTTCTCCTCCCAAGTGCAGGGCTCACAGGCTGCTGCCACCATGTCCAGTAATCTGTAGTTCATTCTTATCACAGGAAATCACACTATGATGTGTTAGAAAGCTGCGGAGGTGGGGGGTGTAGCTACAGAGTGAATCAAGGGCAACCTGAGCAGTTTAGAGAGTATGGGTCTCAGAGAGATAGAGAGATGGATGGGTGAATGGACAGATGGACGAATGGATGGACAGACAGACAGGTGGATAAGCGAAAGGAAGGCTGGAGGTATAGCTTGGTGGTGGAGCTCTTGTGGAACATGCACACAGATACTGCAAACAAACAACCCCAAACAGACCAATGGTGTCATTAAAGTGCCTTGTAATCTGCAAGTCCCCAGGTCACCCAGAGCTGGAGTTCAGTGAATATTTATCAATAGTTTAGGGAGCAGGAGAAGATATCTTCCACATTCTATCTCAATTTCCTTCAGTGACCCTGGAACCAAAATGGGTCTCCCACTTTGGGGAAACATACCTAACCAATGAAAAGAACTTCTGGTTATCTTTAGAAGTTCTCATAAGACACACACACACACACACACACACACACACACACACACAGAGCTATAGACAGATACACACACAGAGAGATGCAGACACACACAAAGATACAGACAGACAGACAGAGGGACAGAGAGCTACAGACACACAGAGAGAGATGCATACAGACAGACACAGAGAGAGAGATGCAGACAGACAGACACACACACAGATGAAATATGCTGACACACACACAGAGATACAAACAGACAGACAGACAGACACACACACACACACACACACACACACACACACACACACACACGTATGCATGCATGCATGCGCATGCGCCTGTGGCCTCAGGGTGAGTATACAGTAGCAACAAATAAGAGACTGCAGCTGCTGTCTGGGTGGGAGATTCCCAAAGGGCAAGGGCGTGTCTCAAGTATAGATGCTGCTATAGCCTGGCTTCTGTCCCTTGGTGTCACACAGGCTCAAGTTTTCATTTTATCTCTGTCACCAAGTCACCAAGATTTACCTCTCCAGTGTGTGTGTGTGTGTGTGTGTGTGTGTGTGTGTGTGTGTGTGTGTGTGTGTGTGTGTGTGTGTGTTATACCACTTACTTTGTTTGATGTCAACATTTACCTTGTGGCAGATAACAGACTTTGAGTTATGATCTGACAGAGACTGGAAAGCAGGGTTCCAGCTCTAGAAGCATTTCAAGTCTCCTATGACATGCCCTGGGCACGATGGGGCTCTATCCTGTTTCCAGGTGCCAGATGATGTGGACATGGGCAAGACCCGTGGATACCCGTGCAATACATTACACAAGTTAAGGATATCTTGTTCCCACGCTTTGAGGTCCCGTGTGGCCCCTCACCTTTCCACTTCCACCTTCCTCTATCAGCCACATCCCCAAGCCTTGCCACCAAGCCCGAAATGGAATCTCCCTGCTCAGATGTCTCAGCCTCTGGGGAGTTCTGACCAACTAAGAGGCTAGGTCAGCACTGGCTGCCAAAAGAGGCCACAGAACTGGAGCCCAAGTGCCCCTTTCCAAGTCCCATGGACTCATGACAAGGAGAGAGGACTTGGTGCTGAGTCACAGCTATTCCAGCTATTTGTGTACAGGGCTCCGAGACTCCCCAAGGACCAGCGAGAGACGACTAAAAGGCTCTTTGCTCAGGGCTGCTTCAGGTTTTCTATTTTCCAAATTGAGAAATCCAGATAATGCTGATGATTGCCCAGGAGGAAAATGATCTCAGGTCTGTCCCATCCACTGACCTCTTGCACAGGATTGTAGGCCAAGGTGGCCCAGCTCTGCTCACCAGCTAAATCAGCTTCCTTCTGCGTCAGCTTTCTTCACCTCCCTATTAATAGCCACTGCTTTGGCTGACTCCACTCACAGGATGATTACAGTTTAATAATACATCTCAAGCGAGGAGCAGCGCCCATCCTGAGCAGGGTTGCCAGGGGCCTGTAGAGAGCACATGCTCTAGCCGGGAGCGCAGAGGGAGGTTGCGGCTGGCTTTTCTCAGCTGAGGCAGTTAGGTACAGAGGCTGGGAGACTGAAAAGACAAGGCGACTGCTGTGGGTTTCCAGCCTATGAATCTGACCCTGACTTGGAGCAGGAGATAGGCAGCCTGACTGTCATTTTACCCCTAGGAATTCCTGGGCACTACGGAAATAGTGTAGCTGCTGGCATATCTACCATGCTGATCCCTAGGCTACCTTGGCTGTCCAGTTCTGTGCCAAACTGGAGTTAGTCTACCAAGGTCAGCCTTTCTCAACCGCTGCAGTAATACGGCGACCTACTTACAGGAGCTCTGATTAGCCAGATGGGGTACTTTGATCACACTGAACTCTACCCCCTCAATTTTTTTCAACACACACACACACACACACACACACACACACACACACACACACACACAGGGCTTCTATTGATTCCGCCATGGAGTGCTCCTCTATTTTCAAGGTTTTTATTAGAAAAACCAGGTCAACCAGGCCTCAGGAAACACTCCTATCAGGAAGGCAAAGTAGAAACAAAATATCACAATGATACTTTCGACCCACAGAGCCGCCATCAAAGCCTGATTGTTAGACTACAATTAATGGTCTCTTGCACCCAGTACCAGCTGGTTCTTCTCATCAAACTCCTTCACGTGTCAGGAGGAGCTGAGAGACTGAGCTTGCTCCGCTCAACCCTCTTCCTTCTTACTTGCCAAAAGCAGGCTTATGCTTGCTACGCAGAGACATTGGCTGGCAGAAGTGAAGGAAGCCCCGGCATGACCCCCCCAGCCTCCCCCCACCCTCCAGGCCCCCTCCCAACACCGTGTGCAGCCTTTGGTTTGGCACTGACTAGGGCAAGTACCTGAGAGGAGATTACTGGTTCTAACTTGACTTAGGCTCCTTTCCATGATTGCATCCCAGGCTGGGTATGGTGGGCCACACCTTTAACCTAAGCAGTTACAAGGCAGAGGCAGGCAGAGCTCTGTGAGGGGGAGACCAACATAGGCTACAGATCATACAGGGATGTATAGTAAGACTGTCTAAAAGGGGCAGCTCAGAATCCCCTCTCTCTGTCATAGGCAGACACCACACCTCTGAGAGAATGGTCCATATTCCTTTCTCTGCCTGCCCTCTGTGTTATCCCTAGCCTGGATCCACCCACAAGCTCATACTGAGGGGAACTCACATTGAAATTTACTTGTATTGCCACAAAGACTGTCCCATGAAAGAGCCAGCCACTCAAACACATCATTCTAACAAATCATAGTTTTTGCTTTGTTTTGAGGCAGGGTCTTTTGATATAGCCCTGGCTGCCCTGGAACTAGCTCTGTAGACCAGGTTGGCCTTGAAGTCGCAGAGATCCATCTGCCTCTGCCTTGAGAGTGCTAGGATTAAAGGTGTGCACCAACACCTACCAGCTCCGTTTCAGATTCTTTTTTTTTCTTCTTTATTTATTTTGTATTTATCAAGAAAAACAGCAAATTGAATTTAAAATGCTGATAAGTTAACAATAACTATAATGAAAATAAAAATCATAAGCATGACTTATCAAGGGCCATTTCAGATTCTTAACACAAGACAATGAACTAAAAAATAAAAGAAAGAAAAAGTCTGTGGTCTGTGGCCAAGACACCCAGCATGAGAATTATCAAATGTATATAATCAAATCGTGGGAGATGCCACTGAACAGATTACTGCAAAAGAAAGTAACGGTGGCTGCAGCTCAGTGTCTGATTTAGAAGAAAAGAGGGAGTCCCAGAGGGTGGTACCTAAGAACCTATGGACTTCACTAGCAACTGCACATAAGGTCTCTGTTTACTATTCAGTTGAGAGTCCCAAGCCTGGCATTGCTGGTCTTGGCTTTTCAAAACAAAAGCCCCAAGAAGAACATCAGGGTACCTCAGTCAGGGCTGCATTCTGTGAGAAGGAAGGAGGCTGAAAAACCTTTCTTCCGTATCTCTGCTGTGAAGCATTTACTTCCCCTTCCAATCCACGGCCCCAGCATCCTGCTGTCCCCAGTGCCAGGGCTTTTCCTGTCCCACACGTGTCTCCTTTGTCAGTTTCCTTGGTTCTGACCCCCAATATTTTCTTTTCTCTGTGAGGACACTGCCGTCCCTGGCATACCCCAGAGAAGCTCTTCAGAGTCTCTCACCAGTGATCTTCCAAAACTCTTTCCTTCAAGGACCCCGCAGTCCTGCCCTTGAATCTCTCCATAGTGGTAGATAAAACTCACCATTCCCGCTGGGCCAGCTAATTCAAGTCACTTTTCTGTAACTTCTTATCTCTGGGGTTGTTTTTCTAAATTATTATTAGCCAGCTGATGGATATCAGCTATCTACCCCCTGAGTTAAGGATTTGGATATTCAGTCTGACATAAAACCAGCTCAGAACACCAGGGCCAAACAGACCTAAGTCTGAACTTCATTTCTTCTCTGTCGGTTTTGCATCCTTGGACACATTATGCATTTTTGGAGGCGTTTCAGGTTTTTTTTACATGCAAGATGAGGATAGTTACCTGCTCTGCAGAGTCTTGTAGGAAATGGCTGGAGAGGTTTTGGAAGATGAGGATGGAAAAGGTAGATCACTGGTGGGAGTCTTTGTCATCCTATCAAGGTATAAATAATCTGTACAAAAGCCAGCCGAAGTGTTTATAGTCCCAGAATTTGGGAAACTAAAGCAGGGGAGTTTGGCAGGCCTTTTCTTTTGGGCCACCAACCAGCTCCCAAATTATGACATGGAAACTTAATATTAATGTGCTTGACCTCAGCTTCTGCTTGTCCCACTAGCTCTCATAATTAATTTAACCTGTTTCTCTTCATCTGTTTTACCGCGGGGCTTTTGCCTTTCCTTCATTCTGTATGCCCCACTCCGTCCCTGCCTGGCTGACAGCTGGCTGACTGGCTGGTCCTGGGTGTCTCCTTCTGTTCCCTCGTTCTGGCTCTTCTTTAAATTCTTGCTGCCTACTCAATCTCTCTGCCCACCAGCCCCGCCTGTCCCTCTCCTGCCTTTCAGCTTTTTATTAGACCAATCAGATGCTTTAGGCAGGCAAGGTAAAACAGTGACACATCTTCATATAACTAAACAAATACAGCATCAGTGAATGTAGCACGTTTTTACATTGTTAAACAAATGCAGCACATCTTTACATAGATAAAGTAATATTCCATAAGAGGGGGATTGTGAATTTAAGGACATCCTGAGCTATACAGATGTTCCAGGCCAGCCTAGACTGCACAGTGAGATCCTGTCTCAAGTAGCTTCTTATCACCAGACAGCAATCATGTTTCACTTGCTCCCTCAAAGGAAGAGCCTCTTCAAATGGGCTCTGCTGTATGGCTTTAACATCCTCCAATACAGAGCACAGCCGGACTTCCTCAGAGACTGGGTAGTCCAGAAGAGTTCCCATGGTGTTGCGCAAGTACATTAGTGACAAGCAAAAAAATCTTGAGAATTTCAAAGTCCATGAGACTCTCTCCTGAACCTGAGGTACTCTGCAGCTTAACTGTGAAAACAATTGTCCTCTACAGGCATCTTGAGAGGAACAGAAAGGATAATGATGCTAAATCCCATTTGATTCAGACCAGACCCAAATTCAGATGGCGCCTTTACTATAAGACTATTCTTCTAGGGGCATGGTGGGGGCTCGGGCCTTTAATCCCAGCACTTGGGAGGCAGAGGCAGGTGGATCTGAGTTCAAAGACAGCCTGGTCTATAGAGTGAGTTAGAAGATAGCCAGAGCTACATGGAGAAACCCTGTCTTGAAAAACAAAACAAAACAACAACAAAAGACCTTTCCTGTCTGTTTCATGGAGTCCAACCCTCACCCCAGCTCCTGCCTCCACTCCCACCCCAGTTAGGAGTCATATAGCCCCTGCCTTGGGGATTTAGTTATTTCCTGTACTCCAGCAATAAAATCACTTTAATAATAATCTAGGGGCTGGAGAGATGGCTCAGAGGTTAAGAGCACTGACTGTTCTTCCAAAGGTCCTGAGTTCAATTCCCAGCAACCACATGGTGGCTCACAACCATCTATAATGACATCTGGTACCCTCTTCTATATACATAATAAATAAAAAAATCTTTAACAAAAAAATAATAATCTAAAAAAAATAAATAAAAACAGTAATAAAAAGATGCTTGCCAAGCATCAATTTCTAAAGCCGTTTGACCACCTTATCTTTTTAAATCTATATAATGTTAATAACATGGTGATGCACACCTTTAGTCCTAGCACTCATGCAGTAGAGGTAGAAAGATCACTCTGAATTTTCCTTCTGCCTGAGTTGCATAGAGTTCTGAGCCAGGCTACACAGCCTGTCTCAAAAAACAAACAAATAAAAAAAGTGAAAGTTGAATCTTTCAGGATCCAAGAAATGATAAGGCTCCCATAATTCTAGCTGATGAGATTTCATGTTCTTGCTATTGGTCAGACTGAACTTGGATACTGGATGATGGGGTCCTTTCCATGATAGCAGCAGCCATCAGCGACGCAGCCCTCGTGGAAGCGTGCTCATCAACAGCACTGCACTAAGTCATTCAATCAATTATGGACCACCTACTCTGTGCAAGGCATGTGGACCATAGAGGCAACAAAGCGCAATGGTGTCATCCTGTAAGTCAGCCTGTAAAAAGAGAGTGAAAGAGAGAAGAGGAGGGAGGGGGAGGGGAGGGGAGAGGGAGGGAGAGAAGGAACTAGAGACAGGAGATATGAGAGATGTAAAACCAGGTGACCAGGATTAAAGAGTGTCTGGAAGACAAAGGGGCATGTGGGGTAGCCACACAAGTCTCTTGAAGTACTTGACTTCAAGTAGAGCTGTGAAAGGTCTTCCTGTGTGTTAAAGACCTCTGTGCAAGTTCTGAGGCAGCTGGGTGTGTTGAAGGCACAGATAGCCAGGTGTTGTTAGGCTTTGGTTCAGAAGGGACTTGAGTTTGGTTTTGATGCACTCAGAGGAGTGAAAAGCTCTTGGTTATGCTCTGAAAAGATCACTAAGGAATGTGACAGGAAGTGGAGAAGCCAGCTAGCTAAGGAGACTACTGTAATAACAGGTTTCTAGCCTGGACTAGGGCCATGATCTGGACCAGCAGTCCCAAAGTCCCAAAAAAATTCACAGAAGCTCACATTAATTTCATGCTGATTGACCTAAGGCTCAGGCATATAACTCGCTAACTCTTTACTCTTAAACTAACCCATGATTAGTCAAGTGGCTTAGTACCTTTTCTCAGAGCAGCATCCTGGTCTTCTTTCCTCTGTACCTGCTGGTGTCTCTGTCTGATTATTCCTTTATTCCAGAGTTTCCTTAGTCTAGTAGCCCTGCCCACACTTCCTGTCTGCCTTCTGGCCAATCAGCATCTTATTAAACCAGTAGGAGGGACAAATATTTACAAAGTACCAGAACATAATCCCACAGCCAACTACTGCTATTCAGGCTACAGAAGGTAGTAGGGTGCCTATCTAGCATGTGTAGGCTCTTGAGTTTCATCCTCTGCAGCACTGGAAAGAAATAAAAACATAAATATCCTAAACAGGGGGGCTAGGGATGAAACTCAGTTGATCAGAGATGGTGAAACTGCCAGGCTGTACAATTCAGAGATCTTGCAAATGAGTCAGATGTGAGGGTTAAAGAAAGAAAGAAATCAAAGATGCTAAGCCAAACTAGATATGAAACCTAGTAAAGCTGGTGGCAGGGGTGGGGGTGGGGGTATTCGGAGATACTGTTTAATGAGAAGGGATTGTTGGGAGATAGATAACCTGGAACATTCAGATGTATCAGGTCCTTTTTACCCCCCTCTTGGTTTTAGGGAAAGGGTTTCCTATTTTTTTATATTTTATTTTGTTTTTATTTTATATGCGTTGATGTTTTGTCTCATGTAGGTTTGTGTGAGGGTGTTAGATCTTGGAGTCACAGACAGTTGTGAGCTGCCATGTGGGTGCTGGGAACTGAACTCGGGTCTTCTGGAAGAGCAGTCAGTGCTGTTAACCACTGAATCATCTCTCCAGCTTCCAGGGTTTCTCTGTATAGCTCTGGCTGTCCTGGAACTCACTCTGAAGACCAAGTTGGCCTGGAACTCAGATCTGCCTGCTTCTGCCTCCCAAATGCTAGAACTAAATGTGTGCACCACCATGCCCAGCTGAAGCATCAGTTCTTACTTATATAGTTCCAACAAAATATCACAGAGGAAGTTGTCTTTGGGCCTGTGGTAAGACACTGCATCATGGTGGGGAGGGTGTGATGGACCAGAGAAAATCACCCTGTGGTGCCTGGGAAGCAGAGATAGGATGGCCTCAACATGGCAATGAAGTTCCAATTTACGAATGTTTGTCCTACAGAGAGAGAGAGAGTTAAGGCCAGGCATGGTGGCACTTTCCCATAATCCCAGCCTCAGCTACATAATGACTTTGAGGCAAGCCTGGGCTATGTAAGGCTCTGAAACTAAAATCAAAGGAACAAAGAAAGGAAGGAGGAAAGGAAACTGAGTCAGCAGGAGGCCTACCTTGAGGGCTAGTGTGGAAACTGATGACAGGTGTGGTGTGGTGATAGGCACACAGCTGTCGCCTCACTACAAACTAGGCTACCAGCTATTCCCTTCATCCGGCCCTGCTGTATCACCATCACTTTGGGAACTAAATGTTTGGATTCTTGTACTCAAATGTGCTTTATTTCATCAGGCCTCACATTTGCCTTCATGCCGTGTGACCCTGGGGTTTGGAGAAAGTGAACCCCAAGAGTCTAAAACTAGGAGGAGACTCTCACTTCTACATTTTATTACCCAGAAGCCAAAGGTCACCTGGATTCTCTGTCATTTCCACCCTTAGGTCTCTGCTGTCATCTGCTGTCCATTTTGCTTTGTTTGGAAGAGATGACCAGTGGCTGGAGAGATGGCTCAGTGGTTAAGAGCACCGTCTGCTCTTCCAGAGGACCCGGGTTCGATTCCCAGCAACCACATGGCAGCTAACAACTGTCTGTAGTTCCAGTTCCAGGCAAACACCAAGGAAAGAGATGACCAACATAGTCAGTACTGAAAACAAGCCCTTCCAGGCAAGAGACTGTTCTTGCCTTGACTGCCTGATAGTATGCTGTATAAACTGGACACGCAGGACCCATAGGAAAGTGACCTATGGTCTTTCAGGTTCCTGCTTCACAGAGAAAACTGTCAAGATATTCTGCAGGACACAGGGAGAAGCGACTGACAAACCTTGTCAAAATGGACGGAACAGTCCTTCTAATTTCCTGCTTCACTAAAAAGTCTGCCAGAAACTCTAGGCCTGTGGGTAAAAATGGATGCCCTGGCATTAGAGAGAAACTTTGGGTGACTATCCAGGTAGCCAGATGTCTCTGTCATTTCCAGAATTTAGGATTTGCTTGCAATGCACTTCCTGTTTCCTCAAGTACTTCTGTGGTCTTTGATGAAGTTGAAGATTCAATAGTTATAATTATAATCTTCCTTAGTTATAATAAAGGATAAATATGAAACTTTAGCCTCACAAAGATAAGATAGATGATAGAATATTTTCTCTAATTTTGCTAAATACAAGTAGACCAGATATTGTAATTTTGTTTTATGTAATTTTGCTATGTTGAAATTGAAACCTTCCTTTTTAATTAGACAAAAAAGGAAGTGATGTGAGATGTCTTTCTGTATGCTGTATCATTAGTTCATAAAGAGGCTGTTTTGGCCTATGGCAAGCCAGCTTATAGGCAGGCTAGAAATCCAAGCATAAAAGGAAAGGAGGGTGGAGTCACACAGAGCCTCTATAGGTGGTTATTCAGAGAACAAGATGTACTGGAACACAGGTAAAGCCACGGAGCCACATGGCAAGACATAGCTAATAAAAACGGATTGAGTTAAATCGTAAGAGCTAGTCGGTAAAGAGCCTGAGCCATAGGCCAAACAAGTTTGTAATTTATGTAAGCCTTGGTGTGAGCAGCTGGGGGGCTGAGTGCAGGTCCAGACCTTGGGCTGGATGGGTCCAAAACTTCTGACTACAGGTTTGAAGAAGAAAAATTCTACAGACACTTATCTCAGAGGGGGCCGTGGGAGGTGTTTTGTTCCTGTGTGTGAGTGGACAGGTGGGTGTGGGTGGGTGCTGGGTACTGAATGCAGGGTCTTGAGTATGCTCTAGGCAAGGGCTCTCCCAATGAACTATAGCCCTGGCCCTGTTTTGTTATGTATGTTCACTGTATTGATCTACACACAGCTAGAAGAAACCTTCAACTCACTCTCTCCCCCCTCCTCTCTCTCCCCTCCCTTCCTCTCTCTCTCTTTCTCCCTACCTCTTCCTGTTCCAGTTCTCCCTGTCTTCTCTCCTCCCCCCCTCCCTGTTTTTGATACAGTCTCTGTGTAGCTCTGGCTGGCCTGGAACTCTCCATGTAGACCAGGTTGGCCTCTGACTCCTAGAGATCTGCTGGACATGCCACCCAGCCTTCTCTCTTCCTCCTCCCTTCTTTCTCCCCGGCCCATATCATTTTGTGAGTCAGTATTGTAAATTCTGGGGATCAAATTCAGGTCATCAGGCTGGTAGAGCAAGGGCTGTTGCCCTCTGAACCATATTGCTGGCCCTATTTTTTTTAGTGAGAGGGAGGTTCAAGACAGGGTTTCTCTATGTAACAATCCTGGCTATCCTGGAAACTCCATTTGTAGACCATGCTGGTCTCAAACTCAGAGATTCATCTGCCTCTGTCTCTAGTGTTAGTATTAAAGACATATCCACTGTCACTGGTCTAATCAATATAGAAACACCCTTGAATTTCCTCTTGGATTTGCACTTCATTCTGTCAAACAGGCTTCTCTATACATTTATGCCAAAGAAGAAAAGTGTTGGTAAAAACCAGAGAAGGGGGCATGCACATCTGCCGCATGACTAAACTGGCGAAGGAATGGATGGGTGACAGTGATGCACGGCCAGGAACTCTAACATGTTGCCAAATGACTCAATTGTTAGTTCCTTATAAATTTAAAATTCCCCTTACTGTAAGATCCTGCACTCTCATTCCTGGGAATTCACCAAAGAGAGCTTACACACACACACAATCCACAGATGTTAACACAGCTTTTTCATAGCAGTTGAAAACCAGAAACCATACAAATGTCCATTGATGGTACACACATGGTATTATATCCATACAATGGAATATTATATCAGCAATAATAAAGGAGCAAATTATTGGTCTATGACTCAAGCCTTATACTTCAATTGCAAAGGAAAGGCGATTGAAGGCTAGCCTGGGCTATGATGTGAAATTCTGTCTCTAAAACAAAACAAATAAAGATGGTTGAATTTGGGGCTCTGAGTGTGGCTCAGTAGGAGAGCTCTGGTCTAGGATGTTCAAAGCCCTGGGTTCAAACTTTAGCATTACAGATGATACAGAGTGTATAGAATTCAGCAAAACAGTTAAGAACAGAAGATGGTATTGTCAAGGCTTGGCCATGTGAGAGGGGAACAGTAGTAGGTCATGCCTCACAAATTGCTGTTTATGGGAGGTGTTGTTTTTGTTGAGGCAAGTTCTCTCTGTGGTCTGGGGCTGTGGTCAGAGAGAGCCAAGAATCCACCTGTCTCCACCTTTCCCCACACTGCAGTTATAGGTGTGTGCTCCAAACCCCAGCTTTATACAGGGTATTAGGAGTCAAACTCCGGTTCACATTGCCAGCACTTCACCCATTGAGCCTCTACCTAGCTTCAAGAGAACTTTGTTGTTTGTGCAAAACAGGAATTCATGTAGCCCAGGCTGGCCTCAAATTAGCTAAGGATGACCATAAATTTCTGACAATCTTGTCTCCAACGACCTAATACTGAAATTACAAGTAAGAAAAACATGCTCAATTTAGGCAACTCTGGGGACTAAACCTTTGGAGGAAGGATGTCTATGCCCCTGCTTCTTTAGGGGGACAAACTGATTACTTGATAAGGGCCATACCAGACCCCTGCTAAGAGTTTCAGGGGTTCAGTGGAGGAGAGGCTGGAGCCATTCGTACTTTTTTGGGGAATAGGTTGAAGACATGAAGCCAGAAGCTGCATGGAGGCAAATGCTCTACCACAGAGTTGCAGTCTCAGCTTACAGCAGATGTTTTCCAGTCCAAACGTTAACTGTTGTGACAGCTCTGACCTTTCCCTTACTGGGCAAGTGAAGAAGGCATTCCCCTTGTTAAAGGAACACTTCCACTAGGAACTGAGAAAACCCCAGAGAGCTGGGGCTTTGACCCTTTATCCTTTGTTTTGGTGGCAACAAACCTGCAATTCTAGCCTTGACAACACATGGACAGTCCAACCTGGGCTATGTGACAGTGTCTCAAAACAAAAAACAGGTTAGAAGAACAGGGATGTATCTCTGATAGGAGCATCTGCCCAGCATGTACAAGGCCCTGAGTTATTGGGGAAACTGAGGTTTGTAGTCTCTTCTGCAGAAATTAAATACATTTTTTATAGAATAATTTCTTGTGTGTATGTGTATTGCTTACATGAGTCATTGCGGTTGTGAACTGTCATTCTGATTTGATACTTGGAATGGAACCTGCGTCCTCTGCAAGAGCAACAAATGTTCTTAATCTCTAAGCCATCTTTCCACTCCCAGTTCTCATTAATTTTTTTTTTAAAGAAATGGACTCAGAAGGGAAGGGAGCTCAAGGACAATTTTAATGGAGTTTAAGAAAAAAGTCTAGGATGGATTACATGAAAAACCCCAGTAGAGATGGAGAAAAAGCCATATCTTTAAGAGAGATGGAAAGAAATAGAGATATTTATTAGGGGTAAAACCCTGGCATCCAGCCAGGATTTTGTTTGGTCTTCTGTAGCCTCCAACCTCTCAGAAGGGCATGTATTTCTCTGTTTGTCACCCTGTTCTCTTCCTTAGATGATACATGGAAAGGCTGGGCTTCTGGTCCTCCTGAAGACTGGCTCCTGTGTTCATCTGGCACCCTTCCTACCCTTGTCTCGCCAGCACTAGACAGGAAAAAATATTAAAATGACAACCTGCTTAGGAAGTGATATAAAAAAAAAGGAAAAAAAAAAAAAAAAGATTTCACCTCCATTATATTACTAATGCTTCTCTTTGTACAGGCGAATGTTTGCTCACTGATACAATAAACACTCATCCAGCTTTGCCCTCACCACTGCCTAAGCATTAAGACTTAGGTTTAGGGTCCCAGATCTGCCTAGACACCTGTCTGCCTTTTTTTTTTGACTTGGTCCTCACAACACTTAGAGTTAATTGAGCCTCGGGGTAACTGACCTACCCATGCTCAGAACCTAGTACCCAAAGTCGTGGCATTAGCCCCAGGATCCCCAGCCCACGGGTAGTAGGGAGCACCAACACAGCATAGGTTCTTCCATCTTGATGTACCCCTTTTTTTAAGGCAAGCCTCCCTCAAGATAAACAGGGATTTCACCAATGCAAGAGGAAGTATGTGCTGCTCTGGACACAACTGGCCTGTGCCAGTCATCTGAGAGGCAGTTCGGCTCTTTCCAGGATTGCCCAACCCCTTTGTTAAACAGAAACTCCCTCAGGTCGTTCCTATGAAGAAGTCTCCAGAAGCTCAGTGGCTCCTCCTGCCCTGCAGTCTTTGCTCTCAGATGGTTGGCATTCTCCTTGGTAAACAGTTTCTTTTATAATATCATTGAGATCTAAAACGAAATGAAATCGGAACATTAACTTTGTTTTGTTGCCATGGAAATGATGTCAGGCTTGAGAGCCTCCAGGAGATGTGGGTGCTGGGAGTCCTCTACCCACCTGCTGGGGCAGTAAAGGATTGGCCACTGGGCTAAACAGGTTTCCTATTAGATTAGTAGCAGTGTGGGTCATACATACAATTCAACACAGAGCTGTGCCACCAGCAGAAGCATAATCCAGACTATAGTTTCCGTGTCCATAGGGGACTGGGTTGGTACAGAACATACCAGCCAAATGAAGGACAGCTCACTTCACATTTGCAGATGTAAGGATCAAATAAAAGGGAGTGAATGGAGGGAAGACATTTTTGCTTCTGTGAATGAGAAACCAAAATTTCCCCAAGAAACACCTTTATTAAGGCCATAAACAAAGCATTTCTAATTCTTTAGTATGACTGCTTTGTAAGGCTTCACCCTGGAGAAGTGGCCCAGTTGGGGGCATCAGGAAAGGCTGGGAGTGGGTGGCTGGCAGCATTCTGTCTTTTCTCCAGTGTGGCACAAGCATAATGAGCCAGTGTTAGTTTACTGGAGACCACGAAAGGTAGAGCCATCAAAACCAAAGACCACTTCCTGACCAGAGCTCTTCCTATCTCCTTTAAAGTCCTTTGTTCTAATGGCACTCCAGATTGAACCCAGGGCCTTGCATAGGCGAGGTAAGCAGTCTACTGCTGAGCTGTGCTCCTAGCTTCCCGTTTTTTTTTTTAGAAAAATTAAAAGCCTGGATGCCCACTCAGGCAGGGTCAGAATTTTGTGCTACCAACTTTAGCAGGCCCAGAAGCCTGAATTCTATCACCTGTGGGCGTTACCTCTGTATAGAACTTAGGTTAGAGGAATGAATGCTGTACCTACCTGCCAGAAGTGTCTATCAGAATGAGTTGTAATCACACCAAGGATATATGCTCCAAAGCCTATTCATGCCCAGGTTTCTGTCTGTATTCGACTTCTTAGCTGCTTGGGTTGCTGCTGTCTGTCCCAGACAGAAGTCAATTCTCATATGCAGTAACTTCTCAGAGATGAATGTAACTACTCAGAGAAGTCAGGTGATGTGGGGCTGTGCATGACATCGGGCTGCCAGTGTTCTTCCTTGACTCTGATGGTGTGTGTGCCTTTTCTTGTTTGTTTTTGCTTTTAACGCAGCCTAGGTTGGCCACAAAGTTATGTATCCCAGTGTGGCCTTTGCTCCAATCCTGCCTCCATTTTCCAAGTGTTTTCCAAGTGGTCACACTATCTCCAATATGACTCTGAGGTCATGAACTTGAGATAAAATCATTAACACTATTTTAATCCCCTCCCCCATCACTTAATTGTTCTGTCAGGGCTTTCAAATAATTTGCTAAGTGCCTTCAGAATATTCTGGCTGTTCTATTCTATTCTCATATCACTTGGAAATTAGAAATCTCTTCATGTAACATATGACATTTAATTAAAAAGTAGTTTCAAGGAAAAAAAAATCTCAGTATATATATCCTTAACAACAAATGCCATCTTGCTGCTCCCTCTCTACCACATTTTTTTAGTACAGGACTCATCGCTGAACCCAGTCCTGGCAAATCTAGATAGACAATTTGTCAACAGACTCATATGCATCCCAGGCAGGCCTCAAACTCAACCTGTTTTTGAGGTGACCCAGACCTGTCATTCTCCAGTATGATATGCAGTGCTGGGGATCACACTCTGGGGCTGCAGCCTGCTGGTAATACATCTTCGCTGAGCTGTATGCCTAGCCCCTAGACATTGTTTTCAATGATGGACTTTGTCAAAGATTAAGGGGAAAGAGAGAGGGAAGAAGAAGAAAACCATGACATCTGTGTGTGTGTTTAACATCTGACAACTAGGTTATAGAAAATGTCATGCAGGGGTGCTGCTGCAAACGGAGTTCTTTTCAGAGGCTGATTTGTATCTTTTGTTTTGTGTAACACAAGGTCTTTATACATAGCCTTGGCTGGCCTGGAACTCTCTCTGTAGACCAAGCTGGCCTCGAACTCAGAGACTCACTTGCCTCTGCCTCCTACGTGCTGGGATTAAAGGTGTGTTTTTTGTTTTGTGTTGTATTTTCAAATAGCATCTGAGGGACTGGAGAGATGGCTCAGAGGTTCAGAGCACTTGCTCTTGGACTCAGGTTCAATTAATTCCCAGGACCCACAAAGTGGCTCACAACCATTCCTAACCTCAGTTCCAAGAATCCAAAAGGCATAAAAACATGCATGTAAGCAAAACATTTATCCACATAAAGTAAAATTAAAACTAAAAACCACCAAAACACAGCCAAGAGTCATGAACAAGTCAGATGTGCTGCTCCCTTGTCATGAATTGAGAACACCTTGTTATTGCTTTCCCGTAGGAACTCCCAGGGTGATGTGAGGAAGTGCCTTAGATTAAGGACCCTACTCCAGAGTCTGTAAGCAAAGCACCAAGAGTCACAGGTCAGGCAGAGACCCAGGCCCCTGGGCTCCCCCCTCCCTGGCCACTACAGGCAGTGAGATTAGAACAAGGGCTCCAGATGACTGACCTGGGACTGGCCTTCTGTCCACAAAAGGCAAACAAGAGTGAGATAACAGGAAGCCTACTGAAGCTAAACAGGTCACAGGAAGGAGATAATGTGCTCAATGACAAGTAAAAGACCACTGTAGCTGGGCCCAGAAAAGAGCTGGAAATCTGTGAGAAGCAAGCAGGGGTCATGTTTGATAGTATACACATGACACAGGGTTTCTCTGTGTAGCCCTGGCTGTCATGGAACTCACTCTGTAGGCCAGGCTGTCTCAAACTCAGATCTGCTTGCCCCTGCCTCCTGCGTGTTGGGATGAAAGGGGTATACCAGCATGCCCATCCCTTTAAAGAAGTTGCTTAAAATAGAGAGCATGGTTGGGGATCTAGCTCAGAAGATTCCCTGCCTAGCCTAGCATGCACTAAGCCTTGGATTCAAATAGAGAGCAAAATGATTTTTAAAAAGGAAGGCACCAGTACACATAAGTACATGTAACTGTAATTATAAGTGATTGTATGCTTGTAAAACAGCTGACTTATCACAGTGACAGAATTGTCAGGCTTGTAATATTAATTTAATACTTGAATAAGATTTAATTTTTATTTTTTCACGGATTATGACTGTGGATATTTATCTACCATTGTTAGCTCACCACCTTCTTAAAGCAATCTTATGTCTAAAGACAATGACATCACCAGAAAAGCTTTCACAAGGTGGGTCATGGCACAGATAACTAGATAAAGGTCGATCTGCACTTCTGATAGCTAAAGCCAGGAGAAAGAAGATGAACAGGAGACCTGAGATTTGCTCATTAATTGATTTGGCTGGCTGTCCTTAAGGGAAAGGCCGGTTATGACTAACAGGCTTATGATCAGGGTTAGACAGGATGACCCTGCGCAGGCCTCCCAGCACTGTAAATGCTAAATGAAAACAGATGCCTTCTCAAGAGTTAATATTTGAAAACTTTATTTTCTCAAATGAGCACCAACACAGATCAGAAATGACAAACAATGCACTTCTCACTAATACTGAATCATTATGTACAGATACCGGAAAGAGGTGAAGACAAATTACTCAAAAATAATCGCCTTTGTTATTGAAGCAAAGTGACCCGGGGAAAAATGTCACTGAATTAAACCATAAAACAAAACCAACTCCAAACCAAACAATACAGTTTGTAAACACAGACAGACAGACAAACCTGTGGTACGAAAGTCTGCAGGCTGGGGAAAGAAAACTGTAAAACACTGGGCAGAACTAACCCTGTAGAGAAAATGTCTGTCTTGGCTCTATCTTTTATTCTGGTACATTTCATGACTGTATAGTAATCCTAAAAAAATCAATTTAAAAAACAATCTTTTCCATTTACAGAACTACAATGTATTTTCCAATGAGGCAGATTTTTTTTAAATACAAAAGCTGTGTTCAAAATTTGATTTGCCAGCCTCTGCCTGAACCAATCTGACAGGGGCGGGGGGAGGACAGGCTATTGTGTTATCATTGTCAGTTTAACCTGAACTGGTTAACATTTAATATGACCGATTTCTAGAACACCCAGAACCCCAGGATGTGTGACTGATCTAACGACATCACAGAAGCATGGACTTGACTTCAGCCTCATCTTCACAGGTCTGCTTCACTTCTCTAAAATCTGAGTACACAGAGGAAGAGGAACTGGCCACACAGCTCCAACTCAGGGAAAGAAAACTCTGCTTCATGTTGTTGGTTTGGTCCACTCAGACCCATGGAAACCAGGGAGGGCCCTCTATGTACCTAAGGTGTAAACTATAGTCCATATAGTGTCCTCAGTAGAAAAGAAACAGAAAAATTCAGTCCCCCCCCCCCCACTATTCCAATTTCTTAGACTTTCTCCCAACTAGAGCATTCCCTAAGTTGTTACTACTAAAACTTTATCTAGCCAAGACTGGGCAAGGAAGTATCAGTTCACAACCTGGTAATTTACTACAGTCTGTTCCACTGGGGGAAAATGCAGACAGAAAAATGCAAAAAAAATGCAAAAAAAGCGCCTCAATCCATTTTAAAGTAACAGATCTTTAAAAAAACAATCTTGGTGACTACTCTTTCCCTTCAAATATACTTCAAGAAACACAGAGGAAGCCATAGAATTGAAAATAAAAGTGCTCTCAGGAATCTGAGAATACAGCACCAAATATATTATTTAAAAAATTAAATATTATTTACAAAAGTATATTTCACAAGAGACTGTATATATGCTTGGAAATTTTATTATAAAGGGGACACTGCTTTTGTACACAATGATATACCAGCAAAAATTTACTTTAACTACATGATCTGACTGTCATAGGTGCTAGGGCCATCCTCAGCCAGGCCCAGCTGAGAGCTTGTGGGTATCAAGCTTGGCTATACTTGACTCATGTTGATTCACCCATTAGCAGCCTAAGGAGATATGGGGAAGGGGTAGACGTACCCCAGGGTGGCCACAGCCCTATCACCTGCAGTGGCACAGGGGAGATGAAATGAGTGATGCTCAGCTAGTCTTCAGCTCAACGAAGGCAGCTGGTGGCTGAGGTACAGAACTTCAGGCCCTTCCCTATCTCCTCTCTTCCCTACTCACTCACCCCTGCTCAAGTTCACCAAAACAACTCCAATTCCCTGAACCTATGTGGGGTGAATGGATGAGGTCTTTGGTTATGCTGAGTCAATAATTTGGTGAGGAAAACAAAGAATAAACTGACCGAGGCCTTGAGTGCATGTGTCTTCACTGCTCAGCTGTGGGCTCTCTAATCCTGCTAAGTGTTAGGTAGACAGACAAACCATGAATGGAGCTGAGGTCATAAGGAGCACTTTGGTATCACTGTCATAAAGCAAAGCCTGTTAAGTTTTGGTCCCACCCCCAAAATAGTTATGGAAAAATCGACATGCTACTCATCCTCCATACCAAGTATGGTACCAGACACCCACTGCACGCTCAGCAGAAAGCAGCTCAGGAAACATAGAACCAGGGTCCTACTGGATCCAAGATGATACAGGAGCCCACCTGGAGGAAAAATGGTGGCACACTGGTCTCCTTCTCCAGACCTCACATACTCATTCTACATGTCACTAACTATGGTTTAAAGAAAGAAGCAAACAAAAAAAATCTACCTAGGTTTTTAAACCCCACCCTCTATTTAAAAAAAAAAAAAAAAAAGAAAGAAAGAAAAGGACTTGTAGTATAGCTGGGATATTCCCTGAGCAAAGGGTGTATATAATCAATCCTTAAATGAAGGCCACTTCCCTCTGGCAGGATTAGGGGGATGGGGGGGATGGGGGGCGGGCACAGCAATGCATGGCTTCAGGAGCCTGCAAGCTAGCTTAGGAATGTGAAAGTGGAAAAATGTGTGTCACTAAGAACTTGAGCCTGGGAGCCACTGGCTGATTTTTCAAGAAGCAAAACTCAGCCTTTCTGAGGCTCAGTGGGCCAAGCATTCAGGGTGGAAGTGGGGTGGGGTGGGGTGGGAAGCGGGATGAGCTAGTGTTCCAAGGCTCTGAACAAGAAGACTTGAGAAACAAAAATCCTGTTTCTAAGAATCCTTCTGTGTCCCAGAAGAGCAGACACTGCTAAACAGAGCCAGCTTGCTTTCTGCCACCTGGCAGGGCAAGACCAAGTCTCTGTTCTTCCATTCCCAGATCAGGGCATGGAGACCAAACCCATGCCCACCACAGCCCTTTTCTGCTGGGAATCTGGTTCTAAAGATGAGATTTGGAAAATGTCCTGGGTTAATCAATTTTACAGATTCTTATCTCCATGACTCTTTTATTAGGCTTTAAGAGGTGAGTTTTCCTGTAGGACCAGCCTAGTTAGATGTTGAGAATTACCTAATATGTGTGTATTTTAACATTTTCTGCTTAAAAGAAGTAAAATGATTTTAAATGAGCTTCAGCCATGAGCTACGTAATAGCTCAACTGCTGCAAAACATCAAATGCAGTACATTCCTTTCCATCTAACAGGGGTTTTTCTCCCCATCCAGAATACAAGGAAGCTTAGGAGGGGGCAATATTGAATCTATGATGCCTCCCCACCGCTGGACCACACTGTCCAAAGATTACATGTCCAAAGGCATGGAATCTTGGATCTTTGTTTTCCAGGTTACGGTGGAACTATAGGACAAAACAAACAAACAAAAAACAAAAAAACAAAACCCCAGAAACTGTATGCACAGAGAACTGCTAACCCCATGGAAGCTGCCACACAATGAGGAAAGACATGCCCAGCCCCTACTGGTGCAGATCTGAACTGTTCCTTCCAGAGCCTCTGCTACATGACTCCCATAGAATTGCTGACTAGTTCCCAATTTTTACTTTTCCTGCTTGCTATCAGGAGCTCTCAGGCTGAATTCATGCTTCCTGCTTTCCTCCACTACAGATTTCAGTGTGCTGCTTGCTAAATCTCTCCCTTTGCCTACACTGAAGAGACCCATAAGGTGATTGCCCAGAAGGTAGGGTGGGGGTGGGAGGGCATCAGAGTCACTAAAACCCATTTGGGCTTTACCTATCCCCCACCCACCACCCTAACAGGATATTCTCCAGCTTAGGCCCAGAATGCCAGAGTCTTGCCCTGTCAGCTAGAATCAGGGCCATTCTGTGTGCTAATCTGCTATCCTGGCATATCTGATGTTTGGACATAGTTTGTTGTCAGGAGAACACAGCCATGAGGTATTTTTTTTTCTTTGTCCTTTTGAAAGAGTCAAGTATCCCAAGTCAGGTCCCTAGTAGTAGTACAGTTCTGTTCCTACCTCCACCCTCCTGCCCTTTCCCAACCCCAAGACTCTTGGGGTCATCTTCCCTCTTCCTCATGCCCAGATGCCACTGCTCTGACAAGAGGCCGTTATTAGGCAGCTCTCATATGGACTGGGGCCCCTTTTCAAGGTAGACTGCCACCACGTGGCCAAGGATCTGTTCTGTTTGTTATTTTGTTTTTAGCCAACACTAGAACAGAGAAGCCAAGATCAACTCACACACAGATACAAAGCAAAGAGACAGAGAGACAGCGATTTAGAGGCCAGTCACCCAAAAAGATGGCGTCAGGGTGGGAGGATGCCCCCTGATGGCAAGGCCCCTAAATGGATGGAACCAAGTGTTCAGTCACTCTCTCACGCTTGGGTAGAATGTTCAGTTGGATGGCATTCATGTGGATGCTGGACCGGATGGATGCTGTCAGGTCAGTCCCAGCCATTGTCCTTGATCATGTGCGCTAGTTCAATGATGTATTTGCCTTCTTTATATTTCTGACTGCTTTCAAAAGCATGCTCCTATAAAACAGAGGAAGAGAAGGGCAGTGAGTGACCAGAGGCAAGTAGGTGTCTGCTGAGGCACAGAAGCAGGGATACTGCTGCTGAGAGGTGCCAGATTAATGAAGATTCTACCTGCACTGAATATGCAGGCTTCCTCAGTACCATGACAGAATTTCTTTTGGCTCATTCTTCCTTCAGACCGATACTCAAATGCCACTATCTTGGTAAGTTCTTTCCCAACTACTCAACTTGAAATCCCAATTTCATCCGCTGTGTTTGCTACCCCTCTCCCCAGCTCCTTCCTTATTTCTATTGGAGTACTCCATACTTCCCATACAGGCGATGCACATTCCACTCATTTTCTGTTGCCTCTAATGCAATATCTAAACTTTAAGGAAAGCAGAGATGTTCATGTTTTGTGCATTGCCATATTCCTAGAAGAATAAAAGCCAGATAAGAGATCCATAGTGAACAGATGAAGTGCAGCTGCTGGATTTTAAAACTAACTTGGGAGCAGAGTTAGGACATGGAGTTGTCTTCATGTGGAAGATAGGGCACAGAGTTGCATCATGTGAAGACCTCAAAAAGCAAAAGCAGGCCCTGCAAGGTTGCACACCCTTCTGATCCCAGCACTGGGGAGGCAGAGGCAGGTGGATCTCTAGAGTCTGAGGCCAACTTGGTCTATACAGCAAGTTCCAGAACAACCAGAACTATATAACAGACAGATCCTGTCTCAAAATCTAACAATCAAAAACAAAGCAAGCAATCCAAGCTCATGGGAGGCAGAGGCAGGCAGGCAGAGCTCTGTGAGTTCAGGGCAGGTAAGTATTTCCTGTTGCAATCACGCAGGTGCATACACACGTGTATGTGCAAGCACACACTTGTGTGTTCCTCGGTAACCAGGATTTCTGAAGCTTACTAGAGGTCTGGCCTACAGATGTATCTAAAGTTTCTAGAAACACAGGGAAACCTGGTAATAATCTTTTTATAATGAAGTATTTTTAAAAGATTAAAAAAAATTTATTAATTTTTATTTTATGTTCACTCGCATTTTGCTTGCATATATTTGTGCAAAGGTGTCAGATCCCCTGGAGTTGGAGTTACAGGGATGGTGAACCGCCTTATGGTCCCCTGGAAGAGTAGCCAGTGCTCTTAACCACTGAGCCATCTCTCTGCCCTTTGGTTATAATCTTAAAATGTACTTTTTAGCTTAGGCAGGATAGCAAGAGAAACAAGTATTGTGAGGCCAAGTGGGTCCTACTTCTTTTTCTTGCTCTTACAATGTCAGATGAATTAAGTGTGTCTCTTTCACTGCTGTGCTCCTGGATGAAAGAAGCTGCATAAACCCCAGTGCAGAGCCTAACCCTAACACACACACACACACACACACACACACACACACACACACACACACCCCCGCACTTGGCAGATCACTTCCTAAACTTAAGCCTGTGGGATCTTTCAGCAAGCCCTACAGAAAGCCATCCAGTCCAGGTATGAAATAAAGGACTATCTGAGAATACTGTCCCCGGAGCCATAACTGAGGACTGACTGACAGAAGAACAGAAATACAGAAGCAGAGAACAATAGCTCTTCTGCCTGAGCCTCGGCAAAACATGGACTACAACCTCTGTTTCAGAACCCTTGGGCATTTTAGTTTTCATGCTGATGGAAGAATACAGAGTGAGGAGGAGAGGGACCAGGAAACCATCCAGACACACAATTTTGGGTTCAACAGCAATCTCCCTGACACTTCATTATCCCCTGGTACTCTGTGTGTTTCTATGTTCATATGAGTGTGCATGAGTGTGTGAGTGCGTGCATGAAAGAGGGGGAGGGAGGGAGGGAGAGTGCTGTAATGGCAGCACCTCTAAGGAGTCCAGAGAAGGGAAAGCCTAGCTTAGGCTACACAGTGAGGTCCCCAGCCAGCCCGGGATACAGTGTTTCTCCTGTTAAGCAGAAGAAAAGCAAAGCAAATCCACCTGCCCTAAGGCATCTGTGATAGCACCAGAATCCATCAGAAGAGGCAGTGATCTGGGTCAGTCTCTAGAACTGTCCACTTACCCAACTGACTTGTCCCTCAGCCACAAACTGTCTACAGCAGCATTTCTCAACCTGTACGCCATGACTCCTTTAGCAAGCCTCTGTCTTATATTGTGGTTCTTAACAGTAACAAAATTCCAGTTATGAAATAGCAACAAAAATAATTTTATGGTCAAGATCATCACATATAGGTGAAAACTACTGGTCTGGTATATTCTGAAAGTCCGTAGAAATACCGTAGTCCATCACATTATAACAGGGACTGGGTCACAGTCTTTCTTATTTCCCCTAATTCTGGGGACCAAACCCAGGGTGTACACAGGAAGGAATCTACAGCTCTCATTCCCTTAAGTTTCCAGTCAACAGCTTTTTATAAAATTGTCAGATCACGGACCCTGACCTTCAATCAAAATCAGCCAACTCAGGCTTATCTCTTGCCTCTAATCCAATATCAATGAATAAAGTGGCCAAAGTCACAAAAAAGAGGAAGAGCGGAGTACTATCCCCAGACAATCAGCATAAGAACTATGACCGGGGGCTGGAGAGATGGCTCAGCAGTTAAGAGCACTGACTGTTCTTCCGGAGGACCTGAGTTCAATTCCCAGCATCCACATGGCAGCTAACAACTGTAATTTCAGGATCTGACACCCTTACACAGTTATACATGCAGGCAAAACACCAATTCACATAGAATAAAAATAAATATTAAAAAAGAACTATGACCCGTATTTGTAATTCTAGCTCATGGTAGGCTCAGGAGAAAGGACTCAAGCTGCTGGTCAATTTGGTCATTAGCAAGACCTAACACCAGCACCCCACAATACCAGTGCTCACAAGTTATTTCCCCATAATAAGCTTTTATTAGTTCCCAGCAAGGCCAGCTGGCCAACATCCTCCTGGTACCACCCTCAAATACTAAAATTATCAGGTTGTACCACCATGCCCAGAAGGCACCATATTCAAACTGAAAATGAAGACATAGTGCCAACTAAGACACAGAGCTCAGTTTGAACCTCATCCCAGAGCTGGCAGCTGTGGAAGCATTGCCTATACTTTTTTTTTTTTTTAAACTTTATTTATTTATTTATTCGCCTTGGTATTTACCTGGAACTCAAACTACAGACAGTTGTTAGCTGCCATGTGGGTGCTGGGAATCGAACCCAGGTCCTCTGGAAGAGCAGATGGTGCTCTTAACCGCTGAGCCATCTCTCCAGCCCCCGCCCATACTTTTGTAGAGATCTAAACAGAGATCTAACCCTAAACAGATCTAACCCTAACCCTAAACACCCAGCCACCAGTGTATCTTGTTTGTTGGTTGACTGTTTACCTTTTAATTTATTAAGAGGGGGTCTCGTGTGGTCCATCTGGATCTCTAACATAATCTACATGTTTTATGCTCTTGAGTGCAGAGATTACAAGTATTCAGAACCAGGTATGGACACTAAGCTCTGGGATTACAAATGTGTTACCACAATCAACTTTTTCCATGGGTGCTGGGGATCAGAATTCAAGTCCCTGTGCTTATGGGCAAACACTCTGCTGACTGAGCCATTTTTCCTGGTGTTGTTACATGACATGTTCCTACCACACAATAAACTGTCAGAAGATGTTACAAAGTATACATGTGCAGGAACAGGTGAGTTGGTGAGCTTCTGGTACAGAGTGATCATGCAAGAGTCAGTTCCTAGTCAGGGTCAAGGTCAGAAGAGCCCAGGGGCTGAGGAAGTGTTTAGAAAAAAAGCATCCCTCAGACAGGAGGCCCTTTGCTACAGCTATCACTCTTAGTCCTTCCCAACCAAGCTCTTTTGTACTTACATATTTCCAGCCCAACGTGGTTTTGCAGTTTTCACAGTAAATGTCTGCAACTGCATGGAGCCCTGTTAGCAACACCCGCTCTTCTGCAGGCCCACAGCCCACATTAACTCTATGCCAAAGACAAAAGAGAGTGGTAGTTAGTCACAAGCAACCATTAGTCATTCAAGTTGAGCTTCTGGCAAAAAGTGACTGAAGCAGGATGCTCCCAGGGAGGCCAGAGTTGAGAAGAAACTGGTTTAAATCGAAAATGAAAAACATCTCCTCAAAAGTAGCCACATGGAAATGTCTCAGTGACAATAAATTCTTGATCTGCAAGATTAAATTCTGTAGGCTTACCAAAATAGTCCTCAATGACAGTTTGCTCAGGATTTAAAATTTCTGCCACAAGTTTTTAATCTTGTAACTAAGAAAAAAAATTGTATTCCATTTACTTGTTGGGGAAATCCACACAGTGCATGTGTGGAGACAAGAACATCAGGAGTGGGTTCTCTCCTACAGCAAGGATTTTCAGGGATGCTGCCACCACCTGCTCCGTCACCTCTACACCCCTAATCTGGTAATTTATCCAGTGACAACCACAGCCTGGGGACAGGCCCTGAGAGGTTACAGAGGACTGGATGATGCCTAAGGCGGTGAACTAGACCATGTGTTATCCTTATCCTAAGCCTTGAATATCAAATATGATCTTGTCCTTCACAGAACACCTGTTTCAAGCTGTACTAGATTCCCTTACACAGTTCTTGTGTCTGTAAGCTTTGCCTTCCTAGTCCAGTCAGAAGCTTTGGATCGTGTGTCCATAGGTGTGTCCTCTACAGAAGGGATGAGGTTTTTTCTAAGCCTTCCCCAACCACACGTTCTTTTCTTCTTCAGGTCTGGTTGACCCTCAAGCTGCAGGTCTGGCAGAAGCCCTCCCAACATTTTCCTTGTGAAAAGATTCAGTGCTGGGGCACTGTAGTGAGTACATGATTTTTAGTTGGAGGGGCTGCCAACAAACTGTCCCTAGGGGTATTATCACTATTACTAAGGCAGAAGGCAGGGGTCATTGCCCAATCAGTGAGGAGTGCCTTCCCTCCACCCCCCAGGAACTTCCCCCAATAGTGCTCCGTTCAGAGATACTCACACTGAGTTAAAGAGGTATGCTCGTCCTTGACTTCCCTGGAAGGACTGAAATACAAGAAAACAAATCAATAGTTAGACACCCGGGGCTCCTGTGCCCAGATGGAAAACAGACCCCAAGTCACAATAAGCCTGACCTTCCATGCAGACAGGACAGCAAGAATGTGCCAGCAGTCTAGCTGGGAGCAGCATGTGAGACGAAGGTGGAGAGAGAACAAACCGTTCGATGGAGATCAAGCCAGCCTACGTATGGCTATTTTTACCAGCTCAGGTGAGATGAGAGACATGGTACAGGTTACGAGAAAACAGCCAGGTTGGTGTGTTGGTGTAACCCGGAATACCAGCACTAACACAGGGTACACCGAGAAACACGATCTTTATTTAACAGCAACAGAACTCCAGGTAACTAAATACCCCTCCATTCTTGACATTGCCTGACAGTGAATGCACTGAGGATTAATCCACACCACCTTTCGGGTTCAACCTGATGATGTCAGCAGCTATCTGTGCCAGCCATCGATTCACAGTGGCTCAGCACGACAGGCTGTAGAACACCCATTTGTCCTTCCTCTTTGTATTCCTCGTTCGCCTGGCCCTGATCAACTCTACCTGCCACACAGCTTGGGGGGGGGGGGGATTCTGGGGCTCCACTTCTGGTGTGTAAGTGGCTAGGTCTCACAGATACTTAGGCAGCAGCCCAGTAGAAGAGCCATTTCAACCTCTAGCTAGGTCTACCTTCTGGATGTCCAGTGATGGGACAGGATGGAGCAAGAGCTTCCCATGTAAGCTGACATCTACATCCCTCAGCACAGGCCTTGCCTCCTTTCTCTGGTTTCACTGAGCTGTCTGGCTGACATGAGCCAGCCATGCTCTGTATTGCTGCTTGCATTTTTAATGTGGTATGACAACTGTATCCGAATTTAACTTCCTACTCAGCTCTGAAAAAAAGTATAAAAACAGACAAGGAAACACGGGACTCTGAAGAAATCTGGGGCATCCAGCTGACAGATGACTAGAAGAGTACCAAACAGGGCTCATATCACTGTGCCTAAGACAGCCATTTTGTCAGAATAGGTCTCTTTGGAAGTGGGTGCCTTTGGCCACAGAGAAAGGCAGAGTTCCTGTGGAGAACAACAGCTGGATAACTGGATGCCTTCCTGTCCAGGTGCAGCTCAAGGAACAAGCAGATGTTCCCCAGCTGCTGCCCAGACTCAATCAAGCTTCTTGAGACATCCCAGAGAGCAGAAGACCTCCCAGGCACAATGAAGCTGCTCTGGTATTATGGGTATTACGGCCTAAAATACTGAGTGAGCATGGAGGTCCCAGTGACAAACCCAGATTTCCCACAAACCGCCCGAGGGGACAAAGGCTGACTAATCAGGGGCTGCTCACTGCTTCACCTGCTACTTTAACTAAGTCCCACCACACTCCACGGTTGATTTCCATAGCTCTGCCCACCTGATTTGACCTTCCAGGATTATGTGCCACCAATACCTGTGTTCCAGCCTCTTAGACCCTGTGCTTTCCTTGTTCTCTGCATCTGGATTTAATGCTTTAAAACCAAATTCCTTCAACTATCTGTGAGTTTCAGAAGGCATGTCTCACATTTTCAAGTCTCTCTGAAGCCCCAGAACATAGCATGTGAATCTGGCATATAATGATTATTTTATTTTGAAGACTCACTATTTAGGCCAGACTGGCCTTGGACTCCCAGTAATCCAACCTCAGCCTCCAGAGCTGATAGGATCATGGGTATGAGACATTACATACACCCAGTTCAGTCAGCATGTTTGTTAAATACTGCCTCTGTATTTTTTTTTCTTTAAATATTATTGAGATGCACTAATTCATGAGTTCTGATATTGTATGCCTGTGAAACCAACACCACTGGATTAAGTATAATCACCAGGCTTGGTGACACTGATTATTTATAGCATTTCAGACAACTAGGGTTTTTTTTGGGGGGATAGATATATATTATATTTAAATATTTTTATATTTTTGGTTGGCCTGGAACTCTCCATGCATACTAGGCTGGCCCATCTCTGTCTTGGATTAAAGGTGTGCACCATCACACTACACTATAATAAATTTTTAAGAAACTCATTGATGAGGGGCTGGGTGGCTCAGAGGTTAAGAGCACCTACTGTTGTTCTAGAAGTCCTGAGTTCAATTCCCAGCAACCACATGGTGGCTTATAACCATCTATGATGACATCTGGTGCCCTCTTCTGTATACTGCATACATAATAAATAAATGTTAAAAAAAACTCATTGATGTTACTCTATTATATCAAACTCCTTTATTCATGTATTCTAGAAAAACAAAGCAAGTTATTATATTCCTCCCTTCTGAATAACCACCTGTCAAATGCAGATTTACTCACCGGCCTTTGATTTCCTGGGGTCCTCAAGTCTACTTCCCCTCTCTGTATCCCTTTCTCAGTTAGGACTGCACAGGCAATCAACATTTTCTGTCACTCATATACTATACAATATTTTTTGTTTGGCTTCTTTTACTAAGAATTATGTTTAAAGATGTAGTTTATTTATGAGTATATATGTAAGTTGATTCCCAAAGGCCAGGAGAGGGTGTTGACCTTCTGGAGCTAGAGTTATAGATGGTTGTGAGCCATCTGATGTGGGTGCTGGGAATTGAACCCAGGTCCTGAGCAGCAAATGCTCTTAATTACAAAGTCATCTCTGCAGTCTCTAGCAATTCTTTAGGAATTATTCCTGTTTTACAATCGCTTCGCTTCATTCTCCTTCTCTCTTTTGGGTAGAGTTTCATGTGTGCAACCCAGGCTTGCCAAAACTATCCTCCCTGCTGCTTCCAGCTCTCAGGAGCTGGGACGGCAATGAGCAGCAGAGAAGCCAGGCATGGTGGTACATGGGGGTGTCTAAGGGCAGCCAGAGCTGCAAACAATCAAACAAAAAGATCAAAGAGAATTAATAGAGCAAAAACTAGTGGTCATCATGTAAATGTATGAAACAATCAAATAATAAACTCATCAATAAAATTAAAAGCAATATATAGATTCCATATAATTTTTTTTAAAAACAAAGACTCTACTTATGTATTGTGTGTGTGTGTGTGTGTGTGTGTGTGTGTGTGTGTGTGTGTGAGAGAGAGAGAGAGAGAGAGAGAGAGAGAGAGAGAGAGAGAGAGTTGCATGCATATTTGCACACCAGAGAGGGCACTGTATAGTGCACTGCCATGTGGTTGCTGGGAATTGAACTCAGGACCTCTGGAAGAACAGTCAGGTATTCTTAATCACTGAGCCATCTCTCTAGGTTGCATATAAAATTCTTAAGTTTACAACATTTATACTTTATAGCAGTACATTCATAACCATGAATATATGTACAGCAAACTTATGCTCAAGCATTTTGCTGAAAGGTCACTGCAGTGGGAATGCTCATCTGTTCCAGGGCATTGCCTGGAGTAACTATTTCAAGCCTGACACAGCTTTAAAATTCCTAGAGAGCAGGGGGTTGTGAGGTAGGATGCATGGCAAAGAAAATAATCTCCTTAGGCTCAAAGGTGGCTCACAGGTATGCCAGGACAGATCTGCCAAGCATGTTTGGCGAGAGTATGCTGGCAGAAGTCCAGGCCCTTCCAAGGGTGCTGGACCCAAACAGGGCTGTCCTGGTGGAAAGACATCTTCAGGTACAACTTGAGAATCAGAACCTACCGCTCTGTTTTCTAAGCCTGGCACACAGAGCCAGCTGCATTTTTTTGAGGCAGAAGTCTGGATGCTCTTATACCGTGGCTTCCACCACCCTGGGGACCCTGCCAACTCCACGTTTATGATGAGAAAAACAGACAGTGAGAACAACGGGCTTCTTGCAATAGACACAGACAAGAATAGCCTGGCTGGGTCACTGTATTCTGTGGGGCCCAGGCCAGCCCAGCCCAGCACAACCTGGCACAGCCTGGCGTTCCCTTGGGTGAGGGTGGTACTGAAGGTGGGGAGACTGTAGGGGAGATAAGGAAGTAATGAAAACAAGGCAAACAGACCGAAGACCAGGAGATGCCAGACTGTCAGACACATTTGTTTGCTGTCATTACTGCCAAGCAACAAGGCAATTCTTTTCCTGTTGTGTGTCAACCAAGGCTGGTGCGCAGCCTTCACCAACGCTTCTGTTTTGTTCCATTTTGTCTTCAAGCCATAAAGCTTTTCTCTTCTGCCCTATAAAGTACAGTACCAGTTGCCAGCCCAGCCCTTCCAGTCAGCTCAAAGAAACAGAAAGGGCTTTGAGTTTCCTGTTTAGTAGCCAAAACCACTCATTTCTGGCCCTGTTGAAAGTCTGGAAGGAAGCAACTCCTTTTTCAAGTTGGAGAACTGCTGGGTGTGGTAGTGCAAGCCTGTAATCCCAACGGGTGGGATGGAGAAGCAGGAGGTTCAAGGCCAGCCTGGGTCACACAGCAAGAGTAGACCCGTTAGGAGCTGGGGGTAGCAGAGTGCAAGAGATGTGGGCAGCAGATGTAACCTCTAGGAATGGACTGAGGTATTGCTTATCTGTGAAGAGCTAGCCACCCCAGAAGACTCAGGCTCCAGTTCTGACCATGAAACCCCCCATTTACTGGCCACCTGACTTGAGCCTCTCACCTCTTCATCTGTAAATGGAAATCAAAGGGCAGTTGAGAGCTGTAAACAGCTGGTCCATCTCTTCAGCCTCTCTCTTGCCTGCAACAGAAGGTGAAGCTTCCCCTCTTAGCCACTCAAGAGTCATAAGAAGGGAAATGAGGCTGGCGAGTTTCAGACCAGCCTGGGCTACAATATAAGGTTCTGACTCAAAAATACTTTCAAGACAAAGAGGGTGATGTAAACGTGTCTTTAAATATAAAATTAAGTAGATCTTAGTATAGTCACAAGGTTGTACAATCATCACAGATTTCCTTCCAGAACATTCTCACTGCGCCCTTTCTGTGCTGCCTCAGCCCCTGACATCCAGTCTCTTCTCCACCTTACAAAGCAGCATGAGACATTAGACTTAAGTGGTGGTTAAAACTGATCTTTGAAGCTTCATTGGGATGGTAGCCAAGTAGTTTAGGTATAGGTACAAAGGAAGACCCGTAAGACCTTTTCCCTTGGAATTTTGGCTGGCGACACCCCTTACCCAACAGGAAACAGATGTGGCATGTTATGAAAAAGAGTCAGGTTAGCCATTTTCCTATTATTCATTCTTATTCTTTTCTGCGTCTATCGTTAATGTCCATGGTGTTTTCTAGGGTCATAATAAACCCTGGGAGCCATTGCAAAGGGCTGGAACACAAGCAAAATGGTACTAGATCTTCCTGGATCATCTTTGATGAGCATATGGAAAATTGGGAAAAGTGGTAATAACGAACAATGCTAGAAATTTCCAGAATTAGAACACACATGTGCAGTTTATAGAAACTGAATGTTTAGTTAAGAGGAAAAGACTATTACAGGGGATTTCTTCCATCTTCTCTACAATAAGAACTGAAGGAAATGGACTCACATGGAAATGGGGGAGATGGTTAATTATGAAGGTATTTCCTGGCTGTGATTTCCACACTGGGACATAGGTCACCAGGAAGACTGGGGTAAAACAAAGCCATTTGTATATCTACAAGGTTTACCAAAAAACTTCACATCAGGAGGATCTAGAAACCTTAGTGTTCTTAAAACTTGCAATCCCAGCACCTGGAAGACCTCATTCCAGCTCTATCTGGTGAATGCCACATGACCCTTAGTTACATGGGGAGATCCTATGTCAAACAAACAGCAGGAATGGGACCGTGACAGGATGGCTTCCTGGAGGTCTCACTTCCATGCCTTTGGCCTATGGGTCTTTTACACTAGTTTTTTTTTTTAGTATTTATTTATTTACTATGTATACAGTGTACAGAAGAGGGCACCAGATCTCATTATAGATGGTTGTGTTGTGAGCCACCATGTGAATGCTGGAAATTGAACTTGGGTCCTCCAGAAGAACAGTCAGTGCTCTTAACCCTGAGCCATCTCTCCAGCCCTACCCTAGAGTTCTTAAAAGCACACAGAAGGAGGAGCTGAAGGAACTTGTTCTAAAGGAAAAAATATCTCTGTGCACAGGAGAATTCGTCATTACTATATCTGCAAAATCCCGTGTGCCTGGAACCACTCCTAAAAGGCAGAGTCTGGGATCTATGCCTTTCGATGAGATCTTTCACACTCCTGTTTCTGTTGACCTAGGTGCCCTGCAGTGTCAAGATTGGGTCTAGCGACAGGTGGTACCCAGCTCTCCCAGTCATATCTGCCTAATGTCTGGTAAAGAGGATGTAGGCAGCTTTGGTGCTTGGGAAGCCCCCACAGCTGTCCTGTCCCTGTCATTTCTGAACATTTTCCCTTGTAATTTTGGCTGGCGCCATATGCAGAAGGAGTTCAAAAACAGTATGAAGTCCACAATATACTAGCAAGAGGAATGTTGTGATATTAAGTGCATGTGTATGTATATTAGGCACACAGCCTGCCTCATAAAAAGGCCCTAGTAAGTTCATTTCCTATAAAAATTAAAGCTTTTAGGGCGATCAAAACTGGTCTAGAGTGTTTGTGCTTTTAAAGGTCTCCCAGACTCCCTTCCAAATCACAAATCACGCTTGAGCTACAGAGCCTACAGGCTCCTCTCTCAGCTGCCCCAGGGCCTTAAGTAGACTTGGTAACTGTGGCTGTTCTCTGCTGAACTAAAGGCAGGGAAAGCTTCTGAGTGTGTGGGGGTGGGTTTGAGTGGTAGATGCCAATGTAAGCAACCAGGCAGTGAGAAAACAGTTTGTCAGCTCTGTGTATCCTGCCCTCCCTTAGAGAAGTAAGGCCTGGAAAATGCTCAGCAAATAGAGAGAGGATGCTCAAATTTACACACCATGTCCCCCAGGACAAAGGCTGGCAAGTCACCCTCACAAAGCCTGCTTAGGAAGATGACATCTTCTGAACTGACCACTGGGGGTAGTAGAATGATGTAATGGCAGCCAGCTACTGGGCATCTAATTCAAATCAAAAAGTAAAAGCTTTTAAGGAGTACTCATATTGGAGCTCAAATTCTTCTCAAAATCATTGGGCCTTTGAAAACAATTCAAAGTTGCTATCACTTAAAGAAAGATAATGATATTACTATGATCAAAGTATAAAGAACAATATATTTTAAATATACTAATTAAAATCTAAAAATCAAAATATCTGGTGACATACTTCGGGTCAGCACTTACTCCCAAAGTCAATGAGGCATTTGCAAATGAAATGTCCTTATAATACTGATAGGGAATCAGTGGTTAAAGCCTAGACTCCTAAGGCAGTAGGCTCACAGTGCCTTTACTAAACCACATGCTGTACACAAGGAACTGCTTTCTAAATATTTCCAGCAATCACTGCAGTGAAATTGGAAAGAGTCAACAGTACATGAGATTAAAGTGGTTCATGAAAAGGATTGAAGGGGTGGTGAGCACTTGCTAAGTCTGATGATCTTGAGTTCATTGCCTAGGACCAACACATGGTGGACAGAATCACACGCAGTAAGTTAAAATGTAGTAAAATCTTAAAAACAAACAAGCAAAAATGTGGGGACCAGTCCTGGTTCACACTGACATGGTACTTAGTACATGTCAGGCACAATTCAAATTATGATCCAATCACAGTCCCTCTAAGCAACACAGTAAGAAGTGAAACCCCCACTTCACAGATGCAGAAAACACAAAATGCTTAAGAAATACGCCTATGGCCAATCAGCAGGAAAGACTCAGGCAATTGTTTCTGACATCTGGGGGAGCACAAAGATGGATTTGCAAGGGTATGGTATTTAGCTTCCTTAAAAGAAAACTAGTCTTAGTGTATACTGGACACCAGGGTGTACAGTGCACATTATGGATTTCAACTCCAAAACAGAACAAGAAACCTCTCAGCTTCACTCAACTTAAGTCAAGGTCATTATGTAATCCTAAGGCTTTCCTACTGTACTCCCAAAATTTCCCTAGCAAGTGTTCACTGGGGAAAGCTGTTTCTTTAATAAAAGAGGATGGGTCAATCTGTCAGAACTGATGAAATCTCATAGGCTAGTCAAATGCCTCTGCTCTGATGCCATATTTACTTAATTTAATTCTCTCGCTCAAGTGGGTTTACCTTCAAGGAAGATAACACAAAGTTCAAACTTTCAGGATTAAGCACTGAAAATTAATGAATTCGAATTCTGGCTTACCAGTCAGCTCCCTATGCATTGTGTTACAGTAAACCGCTTCAGAGTTTGGTCACTCTCTGAGTAAATGAAAAAGAAAAACTTGATTTATGGACCTATGATGTTTAGGGCTGACTGAGGACCACCCAGACTAAAAACAGCTTTCCCAGCTCACTACTGAAAGATTATTTCCCAACACTTGAAATAAATAATTCAAAGCTAAGAAGTTGGCTTTTGGCTTTTTAGCTCCTTAAAAACCCTTTCGTTGGCAAAGAAGGATTAGAAGGCTGCTTGGGTCTTGTACAGCAGATGCTCCAGTCCCTTGACACCCCCCATAGTGGGTTGTGCTTTGAGTGCGCTGGAAGCTCTCCAAACACACAGGACTTCATTATGCTTATTTCATAGGCCTACATGGCTCTTGCCCTCATTGCAAACAAATACTTTGTATTAGAGCAAACCTCCTACCTTCTGATTAAGCCCCTTCTATAGCCAGTTGGTACTACACTGCCAAATTTCTTAATCGAGCTGTGTGATCCCTTTCACCTTAGAACTGCCTACATTTCCAGTCTTACATCCTTTGGGTCATCTATCTGAAGTTCTTCTGAGACTAGAAGGCATGGTGATCTAACAACCATCTGAAATCTAGGGACTAATTTCTCAGAAATACTGTGCTGACACATAGCCGTGTTTGACACGCTAGATTTAATTCTTGGTTCTAGTGTTTTGTCACAAGCTCCATCCATGTGTCTGGTCCCAAGTTCCTCTTCTGTGCAATGGGAGGACACTGTCTACTTTCCTTCAACTATCCTTTCCATTTTCTCTACTTAACTTGGCTTTATACCTCCCTGCCCATGCTCTATGCTAAATGCCAAATACCTCCTCCTAGAAATGTTGATCCTTGTACAAGAATTTACAACAATTAACTCTGTTTCAGGTTGGTTTATAGAATATTTTCTCTCCTGCTGTGGCAGCTGTCCAGTGTCTACCATATTAGCATAGTCCCATTTCCAGCCTCTATACTCAAGTGCCTTCAGGGACTAGGTTTAGCAGAGTTGTATGGTGCTCTTATGAAGTCAGATACATTACTTAAAGGATTATGATCAGTGCTTGAGGGGGAGCTGAAGCCAGAGACTAGCTTACCAATGCAGTGAACTCCAGGCCAGCATGAACTCCAGAAAAAAGCCTGAGGCTCAAAAAAGAGTCAGGTGTAGTGGAGAATGGGGGAGGCAGAGGCAGCAAGATCTCATGTTGTCCACATAGTGAGCAAGGAGAGCCCTCAGAGTTACATGGAGAGGCCCTGTTTGAGGAAGAGGGAGGGGAGAAGGGCGTGGTGAGGGCGTAAGAGTCCCAGTGAGGACCAAATGAGGAGAGTGCAGAAGGCGCTGCTAAGGACCAAAGCTGCGCACAATAGGGGACTTCTGGGATTTCTGGATTCCCAGAAATAGATCTAATCAGATCAGAACAACCAGCCTATTGGCTCCTACTGCCAGGAAAAACTCCACAACCTGCTCCTCCTGAGGATGGCGACCCTATTGTTCCATATTCTCTACAGAACACCCAACCTGGCACACTGAACATTTCTACTTGGAGTTAGACCTCTTCACTCATGTTGGTAAACTTCCTCTTCATGTGTCTTTGCTGCTTATTGATTGGCTGATGTTCCCTTGCTTAGGCCTCTCAACACTCGGATGGAGAAACTGAAATTCCTGCCATAACCTGGTGTTCATATATCTTCCTGGGCCATCGTGAAAGTACTGGCCTTAGTGTGAATTATCAGGCACTGGAAAATCATTTTTAGTCAAAAGAAAAGGTGCCAATCCATCTAAAGTGGTCTAAGGACAGTAAAGAACTGAGGATGTCTAAATAGCCAGGGACGAGGGACAGAATCAGAACCACGCCCTACGGTCACATGAACATACTAGTGCTCTTTATTTAAATCTGCAAGATCCACTGGGTACCACAGAAGATTTTAGCTAGATTTAGATTTCTGTGTCCCAAAGGTGCTTATTACAATCTGGCCAAGCAGGAGACAGGCCTAAAATACACAAGTAAGACTATGCTAACACACTGTGGCTGTTAAAAGATGTCTGGGACATGGAGAGGAACACTGTCTGGGGCTATTCACAGGAGAGGCCAGGGAACAGAAGCCCAGCATTCTACCCACTGCATGTCATAGAAACCAACAATGGAACCAGGCATGGTGGCTTTAATCCCAGCACTCAGGAAGCGGAGGCAGGCAGATCTCCAAGTTCAAGGCCAGCCTGATCTACAGAGAAAGTTCCAGGACAGCCACAGTTACACAAAACTAAAAAGAGGAGGAGACAAGAAAAAAGAAAGCAAGTGCTTTGAATAGTCGTTCAAGGCAATTAAGATAGGCTCTTGTTGGGGCTGGAGATGGCTCAGCAGTTAAGAGCACCATCTGCTCTTCCAGAGGACCCAGGTTCAATTCCCAGCACCCACATGGCAGCTAACAACTGTCTGTAGTACCAGTTCCAGGCAAACACCAAGGCAAATAAATAAAGTTTTTTTTTAAAAAAAAGATAGGCTCTTGCTATATGAATATATAAGGCCCAGGCAACCCTGAACCAGCTGGTGTCACCTCAGCCACTGAGTGAATACAGATGAGCCAATCTGTGGGCAAAATGAAGGAACCCCCCCTCCGACATTTCCACTATTTTATACCCTTGGGTCTTAAGCAATTTTTTTTTTTTTAACATGAATCCATTTATTTTGTGAATGTAGAGGGTAGATAATTTCTAGAAATCAGTTCTTTCCTTCACTACAGTAAGTTTCAGGGTCTGAACTAAAGTTATCAGGCTTGGCAGCAGACACCTTTAGATGCCTGAAGGCCCCTAAGCACTCAGACAATTGAGCACTCATAATTCTCATGATAACCAGGGACGATGTAGATGGCTTTATCTGTGTGAGGAAGGGCAGTGGTAAATGGAGCCTGGGCCACTTTTAGAACTGGAAGACTCCTTTCCACCACCCACTTCCAAACACTGGGCATTTATCACTCACTCCCTTACTCCTCCGCATCACTGATGGGGTGGAGAAGGTATGCTGTATCTAACAACAGAGGGCAGTAAGTCTGAAAGCAGAACTGGTTAGTCTTTAAACAAGGGCCAACCTGTTGGACTAAGAAGTAGGTGCTTCATACAAACTGCACTTTCATGCTGCTCCATGAGCACATGGAGTGAAGCAAACCCTGGTGTTTAGTCAGTTAGAGTCTCTGATTAGGCCTAGCACGGGACTCAATTAGCATCATGGAAACACAGAGCAGATCTCAGAAGGAAGGTCGGCCACAAGCCCTAGCATTTTCTGTCAGCCATCTGCCAGGCAGGAAGTACTACTCAGATCTATTTTTAATCATCTTCCCTGGGCTAGGGCTCCTGGGAGAATGCAGAGGCTGGGGTTATTCTGAGGCAAGCATTTAATTGTCACATTTGAAAACACTGGGTACTCAAGACCAGTGTAGACATGGAGGCCAAATTCTTGGATTGTCATTCTGGACAGACCCAACAGGTCATCTCTGGTACCCATGGGAAAGTTATCTTGAGACTGACTGGGCCATAACTCTAGGAGGTAACTTTGTGATCTCTACAACCAGGTTCCAGGTACAGGGTCAACGGGAGAAAATCATGGCCTAGGTGTTTGTGGGCATTCTCCAGTAGAAGCCTGTGGAGTGTCTTTGCCGACTTCCTGTAAACCGAAACCAGTGCAGCTGGGCAGAAACCTCCTTCTTTACTCAGTATATGGAAAGGGTACAGAAAGGGGAGATGTTTCATCTCAGTTCCCAAGGACCCAGGCATCCAAAAGCAGGGACACTCTGTCCACACTGGCTTCTACCCCACTTGTTTCAGTCACACTCCTGCCTCAGCTCGGTCCAGCCCAGGGGATTGGACAGGGGCTCCGGCGTGGCCAGGGTAGATTATGCAGAAAGAACGTGGTTCAGGGAACCCTTATGTTCCAGGCTCACACCTCAAACAGGGTTCCCTTGTCTCTTGACTCAAACTTCAGGTTCCCATTTCAACTCGAAGGTAAAGAAAGACTCAGCATATGCACAACTGGGTCCCAGCCAAGCTAGACTCCGTCTGCCAGCAAAGGCAAGGCAATCACCACCACCCTACCCAGCTCCAACACAGCACCGGGGAGCTTCAGGGCACTGTGCCCACTGACAAAGGGGCCTGTGGGGGGAGGTAGCCACCTCTTCACCTCCTCCCTCCCCTCAGGAGCTTATCTATCAGTGAGAGGCAAGCAGGAAAAGGAAGCACTTGGTTGCAGGATCTCAGCCTAAGGATGTGAAATAGGAGCCTGGCCATCAGGGCAACTCAACACCAGCGCTAGCAGGGCCAGAGTGCCAGGGAGGAAGGGAATGGATAGGCAGGTCTGTGCTTCACAGATGCCCTTGGCTGGGTGCTGGAATCCCAACCTCCCAGGGGTGGGGGAACTCTGCTCCACTGAGCTGGGGCATACATTGGAGGGGGCACTCCAAAGGTCACACTCCTCTGACCTAGCTGGACCACAGTTAATTAAGGCTCCCAAGCCCTGCTGACTCATGATTTCCTCTTGTCTAGTTTCAGGAAAGAGGAGAGTTAATCAGCAAACAACCTAAGAGAGGTTACTTTCTACCCCTGCTGGGGATCATGCAGCCCTTCCTCTCCATCTGTCCTGTGCAATGGATCCAAGCCAGAACACCCTATTTTAAAAAAAAAAAAAAAAAAATAGGAGGTGGGAGGATGTAGCTGGGAGACAGGTAGATTAGGGGATTCACAGCTGGCCAGCCTAGCAAAATTACCAAGCTCCAGGCCTCTGGCCTTTCTACATATTCTTGCATGGGCAAACTCACTGCATGCACACTAATACATGCGATATATTTAAGTAATACAAAAAGCTTCCAGATTTGGGGCTTCAGTTGCCAGCTTTTAATCATTCCAACACCCTTACTCAAGAAATGAGGAACATCATGCTGGGCAGCAGTGTCCAGGCCCTGTGAGCCTCTGGGTCACTACAGGTCTGCTACTCAAAGTCCTTGGCGTCCTGCAGTTTACAAATGATTTACCTGACTGCTGTTTAGCTGATGGCATCATCGGGGAGGGATGGGGCCTGATTATTATTAATTATAAGCAGCCATGGCACATTATCAAAACAATGCTTTACCATCTGCTATACATTATCAACAATGCTAGTCACTCACAGCTCTAGGCCACACAGTTTACAGAAGCTGAAAGGAAGCCATGTTATATATTCTTGTGCAGTTTTGATCAAATCCTATTGTTCCCTCCCATCAAGCCATCTAGTGGTTCCCTACAGCACATAGATTTGAGTCTAAACTCCTTAGCAGGGCTTTGTGCACTCACACCTGCTGACCACTTGTTTCCCTGAAACATGCTCTGCCCTCTGGCTTACCTGTGGCTCTCTGGGTTTGACTTCCTCTAAGACACACTATGTCTGCTTAGAATAGAATCTCATCTTATGCATGCCAGTATAGTGTATACCTCTATACAGTATACAGAACAATCAGGTATTCAAAAAGCCATTTTTATAACAGCTTAGCTGCTTGTCTTTTTTGCACTAGGACATAAGCTGTCGACAGAGATTAATAATGTTCTGGCCACCTCTCTAGCCCCAGAGCTTCACACAGCAGTGCCCTCTGTACGCTTGTTCAGTCATCTAGGAAGTTAAGAGATCTGTCTACAATGACACTGAGAATACAGTGCAGGCCTGAAGCACAAGTGACCTGACCCTTCCATTGGAGATTTTGAAAATAGTGCCACTCTTTGCTGAACAGAGCTACACAATGCTTTCCAGTTAGAGTGAGGGGGCGGTGGGATGGGATTTTCCACAGGAGCCTCAATCCCTGAACTATCCAGGCCATGTCAAATGGAGAGTCCTCTTCAAATCCTGGGGGAGGGACTTTCCCCAACATTCCCCTCACAACAGTACCATCTATCCCAGGCATCAGCGAGGCCTGGAAGCCCAGGGCCACTCATCCTTTTTGCAAATGATGATTCAGTGGACCTCAGCTTCTCTTTCTTGATGTTTTCTCCAGCACCAGAGAGGTTGGCCACTAAGATTATGTTTACTACCTGCTCTTTCTATAAAGCCTTGCAGGCCCTTGGCTTTAACCCAAAGAAGAAATCAAGATTCCAGGGAGCTCCTCCCTCTTGGGGAAAGGCTCCTCACTCTCACCCCCAACTCCCCTTTACAAGCTTTTTTTTTTTTTTTTTTTTTTTTTGAATGAAGTCATTTCTTTTTTTAGCACTGGTTGCAAGCCTGTTAGTGACAAACAGGAGTCTGGAATACCTAGCACATGACACTGCACCTGATGGTGTTCAATAAATGTTTACTGACTAAACCAAGGCTTGGGAAGTCAGCCAGTCTAGCCCTGAACCAAAGTTCATCCCCCTGTCAGTTTCAAGGTGACCAATCACACAGGTGGCTGGCAGCAGCCTGGTGACCTAGATGTGCCAGGGCCATCTTATCGGCTTTCCTTCTTCCTCCAGTACTTACCCTGCACCCCCACCTCCCAGCGCCCAGGGCGGAATGGCCTGTTGTTTTCACAGAAGCAGACGGGCAGGGAGGAGCTTTCCTCCCCCACTGATTTGTGGTTCTTCTTCCTCCTGGTAAGGGAGGGTGAAGAAACATGATTGCATTTGCTTCCTCCCCTCAGGGTTCCTGGGTGACTCTGTCTGGAATAAACAAACCTCCTTAAGGCCCTACCTGCCACTGAGCTTTTGGTCTGCAAAGTGAAGAGGAAGCCGCTAGAAATAAACTTTTAGAAGGTCCAGAGTTATGAACAAAACAGCCATTAGCCAACGGGGAGAGGCCTGGCCCTGAGAAGGGACAATCTCCCAAACAGCGGGGAGGTTTGATGGGCTGGGCTAGCACAGGTCCTGGCTAGTCAGGAGGAAGGCTGGATAAATGGGCACATCTCACGTAAAGATAATCTGAACTGAACAGTATGGAATACTGGCCCAGAGTGAGGACTTCCACTTTGGCCTCCACCCACTATGTAGCCAAACGTTCCTGTGGACTTAGGGAAAGCTCAAGCCTTTGTCTCTGCCTGCTGCTGCAGGTCTAGAATATAACTGCTAACGGACGGACGGGCCTGACAACAAGGAGCAGAGTCTCCTGCTGTTCCTGCCTCACAAGTATCTCTCTCCATCTCCATCTATCCATGGAGGGGGGTGGGGGGTGCTCTTAATGGAGCCAACTAACAGGAAGAGAACTCCTAGCTCCTCAAAGTTTGGCAACATTTCTTCTGGTGGTTATAGGCTGCCCCCCTCAAAAAAAAAAAAAAAAAAAAGAAAAGAAAAAAAGAAAGAAAGAACCCAAAGGGGGGAAGCCATAGGGAAAGCAAGCGGTCCCAACACCACCTGCTAAGGCCTAGAGAGCTGTGGACCAATGGATGCCGCTGTTTTTAGCAGCAGCTGGAGGAGCTAACTCCTCGTCCCTCCCCCTCCTCCTGACTCAGTGCCCAGACACCAGCCATAGGCCAGCAAGGGAAGAGAGCAGAGCTTGGCAGCCCTGACCTCAAAGATAATACTTAGAATCACCAGGTCAGACCCTCCCCTCTGGTGTTTTGCTGAACTTTGGAAACAAAGAAAGATATCAGTTTTTGCTTTGCTTTGTTTTTTAAGATAAAGAGACCGTTTCCTTTCAGAAGAACCCCAACCCCGCAGCCTCACAGAATGTGACAAGCGGGTTAACAGCTAGGGATCAACATCAGGCTGGAAACGCTGCTCTTCCAGATGTTGAAGCAGCCTTCACTGCTGGAAATGTGGGTCAAAAGCAAAACAAAACAAAGACCCAAACTCACTTGACAGCTCAGAAGAGAAGGTAGGTGCCCCTCTGTTACCTAGAGGCAGGGCCTCAGAAGAGCCCGGCTGCTAGGTGCTGCTATTTCATTACCTCAGAATTGTAAAGAAAAGAGACCTCATGCCTACAAAGGCCTTAGTAGATCACAGAGGATCACTGATGGCTAGGAAGCAGTAGCTAAGTCTCCTGGAAGAAAAGAAGGAAAATACAGGGCACCAGTCCCTGGTTGTATCAGATTTTACTCAGTAAATCTTGATTGATGGGCAGTAGAAGCTACTGCTGGCTATTAAGCACAGATTTTATATCATACTGTAAACACTACTTTCTACTAGTTACTTCATTTAATTTCCCTAAAATTCCAACCACATTCTCCTATCATATTCCTTTTATTTTGTGGCTTACACCAAAGTCTCTTAATTCGCACAACTACTAGGCTGAAATCTGGTCTGGTGGACTGGTTTGCCTTACTGCAGCCTTCACAGGGGAGGCTGAAAGAAACTACAGCATTTATTTGCATGTAGAAAAAGGAGGGCCAGAGTGCAGCAGCTGGCAGGCTCACACCTTCATTTCCCTGGCTGCAGGGGCTACACCCAGCACTTACAAGGCAAGTGAAGTGGTAGCAGGGGATCAAATCCAAAGGCCTCCACTTCTCTGAGTCTTGGCTTCCCAGTCCATAAAGCGAGAAAGTTCAGGTTCAAAGGCATTCCGTTCTGAATTCTAAAACGTTTAGAACCTCATCAGGAAACAAGGCAATTCTACATTAAAAGCAGACCCCTCACCCAGCAACTGAGGCTGAGACAGGAGAATCCAGCCAGTCTGACCACAATGAGACTCTGGGGTGGGGGTGGGGTGTAAAAACCAGGCAGGTCTGTAACAATTCAAAGCACAGACAAAGCAGGGAGGCAGAGCTCCTGGGAAAATCCGTAGGTGGTCTTTGAGGCCCTGGGTTCCATTCCAGGGTCCACCCCCACCACTCCAACGTGTGGAAATTAAGTGGAGAAACAAGAAAGATTCCCCAGGAGTGGGCTAGTCAGCCAGAGGGTGTATCTGCCACCAGCACACAATCATAGGTCAGCCATGGCCATAGAACAGCCTAGGCCACACAGACAGGTTAGAGTGAGAATAACCAGGAAGATCCAGATCAGCCTATCTGACTTCTTTGTAACCTTGGCCTTAGGCAACCTATGCCTACCTAAAGGGGTGTGTAAAGTAAGGGAAGGAAGGAGTACCTAGGAGAGTCTGAAACACAACTGATAAGAAAAACAGTGGCCCTGGGTTTTAGTCCTTTTTTTTAAAAAAAAAAAAAAGGTGCCTAAACCAGTCTCCACAGCAACATTCTTCCGCCCTCTGCACTGAGCCTTTCCTCCTCCCCTCTCACCCACTGAGAGGGCTGGCTCTCACTACAGGAATCCTGTTGGTTTCTTTCATCTCATCATCGTTAGCAGCTAGATCAAGTGTTTAAAGAAGTATTATTCAGGCTGGGTCTAGGGTTCCACCCCTATAATCCCAGCACCGGGCAGGTTAAGGCAGCAGAGGAACTGTTAAGACTGTCTTTGGGAGGAGGGGAAGCTGAATGAAAGAAATGGGCTATCATTGAACAAACTGTACAGGACAGTGGACTCTGGCCAGCAGCCAAGGCAACACTGGGATACTTTTATCACTCCAGAGGGATAGGGAGAGCCTGGGCTAAAACAAAACCACAGGAGAGGGGCAGTCCTACAGCTAAGTCTTGTTCCTGGGAAAGTTTCTGGCCAGGAGGAGTGGTGGTTATACTAATCTCTGCACTTGAGGCTGAAGCAGGAGAGTAGCTGCAAGTTTGAGACCTACACTATATATAGGGAATCATTCTAGGCTAGCCTGGGCTACAAAGCAAGACCCTGTCTCAAATATATAATATAATATAATATTATATTATATTATATTATAAATCTCCCTGTAAATGGAAACACAAGCTTATAAGTACCTGTGATCTCACTAAGTATCCCAAAAACTTAGGGGTTAAATCTGGAAGGCATTTATTTGTAAACCACAGAGCAGACTTGCAGGACATGCCTCATTTGTTCACATCAACATCTCCTTTGGTATTTAAAATACCCACACAGAAAGGATCCCATTTGAGTAGATTTGTGATCCAGCTCCCTGTAGTCTGCAGCAAGACACACACAGGGGATTATTATCAGTCCTGGTCCCCAAAAGCCCCCTGGATAACAGACCAGTGAACAGCATGACATATGCCAGGTCATTCACCTTCCCAGGGAGCAACCATGACTAAGGGGCCAGTCTGGCGCTCAACTGAAGACTAAGAAGGGGAACCGATTCCCTTTGTTTGTGCCAAAAAATGAAGGGGTTCATGGTTTCAGCCACTGTTTATTTTCTGACGAGTGGCAATCCAGTGGGTCCTGAGCTACCATGCAGTTCCTGGAATGTTCAGACTACAGCAGTACAGTGGACATCAGTTGCCCCTTCAGCCTCTCCTCAGCAGCATTGTCTTTCAGGCGACAGCAACTCACATTCTAAGCTGGCCACAGCATGACTTATACAGTCTTCAGTAACATCAAACTGCCCAGTTTCAGCCTACACCTTCAGTCTGTCTTCATACACTTATTAACCCAGAAGAATGGCTTCTCCCTACAGGCTTCCTTCATGGTCCTTGCTGATACCACCCCTGCCACCATTTCTACATGCTTCTGAGCACAGTGGGTGGCATTCTCCAGCCCTAGTTTCCTAAGTGCTGGTATTGCTGGGCAAGTCCACCACACCTGGTTCACAGGTACTTCTTCGGGTATGTGCAAAACCTCACTCTATGCAGACAGAGGTCTAGCCGGTTTCTTGTTCAATCAACTTCAAATACGTGATGGAATTCATCTTCCTCAGAAATACATGTGTATATCTAGTCTCAGGGGTTCCTTAGCCAGTCCACACACCCTAGATTGGGACTCCCTAGTGAAAACCTGCCTCATAGGGATAATATTTTACTAATAGGAAATCTGCCATCAACTGTGCTAGAGATAACTTGACATCATAACCATCTCAAGTTACTCACAGGGCTAATGCGACACAGGTATCAACATAATGGTGATAACTGTCTCAAGAGATACTTAAGCCCGGTCCTCACTGTCATGACATCCATGGGCTCCTCTCACCCTGAAGTCACCATACAGTACAGTGCTTACTATACCAAATAGCCTTTACCATGTGCTACCATGTGCTGAAATACAACCAAGTCACTTTGTTCAGTTCTCTTAATGCATGCACTTAGGTGGTCAGCAGGCAGCTCTGGGGAAGTATGAATGAACACTTCTTAGGAGGAGACAGAGCTTTTGGAGAGCAAACACTTGAAATATTTTCAGGTTGAAAATGCAATTCCCTTTACAAAGCCTAACAAGTTAAAACAAATAAACAAAAACTCTGTAATAGCTTAGGTTTAATTCCCAAGTGGTGCTACTAGAGAGACATGGAGCTTGCTGTATAAGCATGGGGCTGGAGTTTGATTCCCACAATGCATGTAAAAAGCTGGATGAGAGAAGAAGCTAAGTGTGCGAGGTGTGGCCGGATGCACCTGTAATTCCTGGGGCTCCTGGGCCAGAGACAAGGTAACAGCTGGGGGACAATAACAAATACTGACTGCTGGCCCCACAGGACAGCACACATAGTCTCTCTCCGAGAGAGAGAGAGAGAGAGAGAGAGAGAGAGAGAGAGAGAGAGAGAGAGAGAGAATGAATCAAAGGCACAAGACTTGAATCCAGACTACACAATGGTTCAGCCTCCTGATTCTGAGAGCCCTCAACTATTGGGTAGAACTGGAACCCCAGCACTCTAAAAACTCTGAGATAGATATTTACAGATTAAGTTTCAATCCTGTTTTCTCCCCATTGTCAAAACAGAAATACTAATTTCATTTCATTTTTTTTAAACTTTTATTTATTATTTATTTATTTATTTATTTATTTGCCTTGGTGTTTGCCTGGAACTGGAACTACAGACAGTTGTTAGCTGCCATGTGGGTGCTGGGAATCGAACCTGGGTCCTCTGGAGAGCAGACGGTGCTCTTATCCGCTGAGCCATCTCTCCAGCCCCTCATTTCATTTTTTAAAAATGCAATAGAGCATATGTCCCTTGGATTTAAAAACAACTGCAAGGGGCTGGAGGGATGGCTCAGCAGTTAAGGACACTGGTTAGCCTTACAAAGGACCAGCGCTCAATTCCCAGCACCCACTTGAATGGCTCAGGACCATAACTCTAGTTACAGGGGATCCAGCACCTTCTTCAGGAATACACACAGGGTAAACATGCATTCAGACAAACACACACAATAGAAGCTCAGTGACTGGTTAGTGAGAGCCCTGTTATAGGGATTCATTCCTTCTGAGTTACTGGGAAAGCGTTAGTACTGCTCTCATACCCCAATGTCTACTTTACTTTGCTTTGGTGTTTACCTAAAGAAAAGGAAATGCAGACATTCTTTATGTGATTTTTTTTCCTTTTTGAGACAGGATTTCACATAGCTCAGACTGGCCTCAAACTTGCTATGTAGCCAAAGATAACCATTGAACTTCCTGACCTTTCTTTCTCCAACTTCCTTGTGCTGGACAGATTGCCATATTTCTGTGGTACTGGGATCCAGTTTAGGGCATCCTACATGCTAGGCAAGCCCTCTACCAACTTGATACATCCCCATCCCAGGACCATGATGCTTTACAGCAGTGGTTCTCAATGTGTCAGGTATGACTTCTTTAGATCAAAGGACCTTTTCACGGTTTATAACAGTGGTAAAATTAGTTATGAAGTATCAATGAAAATAATTTTATGGTTGTGGTCACCATAACATTAGAACTTGTATTAAAGGGTCACAGCATTAGGAAAGTTGAGAAGAACTGCTTTATAGTATTTGTTGTTTTAGTTTTAAGATAGGGTTTCTCTGTGTAATCCTGGCTGCCCTAGATCAGCTCTGTAGACCAGGCTGGCCTCTTTAACTAGGAGATCCACCTGTTTCTGCTTCAACAATGCTGGGATTAAAGGTGTGTACCACCACCACCCTGCTAGAGTAGTTATTGAAGAAGGCACAACTTGGTAGGCAGTAGACACTAGGAGAAACAGGACTGGCAGCAGGCAGGATGGGACAGACCTCTGTGCCCTACCATATCCACAAGTAATTGCAGTAGAGGGAGGTCAATCTCACTGGGAACCACACGTGTAAAACAAAGGCACAGGTGGGACAATAAGGGCAGCTCAGCCCTTTCGCATCCACCAGATCAATACAGCTTCTGCACATGTTAGCCTCCTGCCCCTCTGCTCAGAGCAGCACTATGTCTAATCTCTTAGCAGGAAGACAGAGTCCAAATGTTACCACAGCCAGCCCAAGGAACCCCAAAGAAACAATTGCCTCCTGAGTTCCATGGTACCGGCTGAGACAGAGATCAGAGTGCTGTGACCTATGGCTGGTCACGGCCACACCCTGCGCTGGCTCCTCATCAAGACTACATTATTTCTGGGGCACCTCTCTCCAGAAAATAAGCCTTACAGATCTGACCAAACAGTAACAAGTAGGTTGGGTGGTGAGCAAAATATTTCTTCCTTCCACCTGCCGTGGACACCCACCCAACAACCTCCCACAATACCCTTCCGATAAGGATCAAGTCTTGGAATGAAGTCACATGCTCCCAAACACCCTACTGCTCAGTTGACGGTTGGCAGGAAGACAGCTAGGAAAGGCCTCTGCACAAAAGCTTTGTGAAACTGGACTTGGTGGCAGGGGCCTCCAGATCCTGACTGCTTGGGAGGTTAAGGCAGACAGACTCACTGATCCAGTGGAAACCACTGTTATTTTATAACTAGTGTTTTTATGCTGTGGCTGACAACATTAAGAACAATAGTGTGAGCAATTCTTCATTCATGCCAACTCAAAATACCTCTGCAGACAAACACCCCAGCATGTATGTAGACCACAGCTCCCTCTAAGAGAAAGATTGTGGGACACTGCACACATTCCCTAGATAGTTCTATTATCAATTCAAAGTTCTCCCCTCCCACAGACCAAAGGCTGTGTTACTTCCGATAGACACATCAGGCTGTCTACTGTCTCTTCCATGCATACAATGCCTATTTTTAGGTTTCAATGAAAAACTCATAACCATGAAGTAGAATACCCCCAGCCTACTGCCCATTTTACATTTTGGATGGTAAGGCCAAGAGAAGGAAATGAAACAACTTTATATCACAAAGATCTTGGTCATTTACAAGCCACCCATGCATCCCTGATCTCATCTGAGCTATGTAGCAACCCAATGAGGTGAGGTAAGTCTTGCTATGGAAACAGCACATGGAGGCACACACTAAGTGCTGGTTACCTGCCCTTGCTATGGTCTGAATGTCTACCTTCCCCTATTATACTGAAATAGATGTATTGGGACATGGGACCTTCAGAAAGGGCCACAAGGGCAGAGCCTCATGAGATTATCGTCCGTATAAGGGGCCAGAACAAGCCAAGCACAGTTGCATATGGCCTGTATGCCTCCTGAGAGGCCAAAGCAGAAAGACCTTTTGAGTAAAGCAATTAAAAGACTGGATAACTCAACAAGACTCTCTCAAATACATATACAAAATATGAGAATAAATAAGCCAGAGAAAGATATCCTTGCCCCCCCCAACACACACAGACTATGCAAGGGCACACAGTAACAAGAAGCCATTGGGGAACTATAAGACACGTTGAGTTTGCCAAATTTCCAAATCTGGGTTCTTCTGGCCTCCAGAAGTGTGAGAAGTAAATTTGTTTGTTCAGGGGCCCCTTCTGTTGATGACCCATTGTTAGAGCAGCCTTCATAGACTTCAGACTCCATCCACTAACACAGTGAATATCATTCTGCCCAGTGTTATGAGTAAGAAAGGAGACTAGGAGGTTGGACAGCTGGTTGCTGGCAATTTACTTCGTGGGTACGTAAAGTGAGCTGGGAAGGAAGCAAACCCAGCACAGAGCTTCCCAGCACCAGAATCTATATACCCTAGCTGTTTAAAAGTTTACAAAGCTGCATTTCCCTGATGGCTTAGCCAAGCTCACAGGAAGGGGGTCTCAGGTCCATTCTAGGCACACACACTGTTCTCTGGACCTTTGCATCATAATAAAGGCAGGATCACTCTTATTTTGTACCCCAAAGGTCCAGCTCTCTGACTAAAGACCCCATTTCAAATACAAAGCCTCATTTAATTGCTCTGCTGAACACTGCCCCCCCCCATCTGCTGTCCAGCTCTCAACTCCTACTGGGCAGGCTCAGAAGCCATACAGGAGATTAAGTCGAGAGGGAGAACAGGAGGGACATTCTCTCCTTGAACTTTCTTAAGTGAAAGGGGGGCATGAAAAGAAAAGGCTCATTTTTCCAAGGAGGGGGCCGAGGCAATGATCTTTCCATTAAGCAGACGTGCATAAGAATGTATAGATTATTTAATGCTGGGGGTGGCTGCAGAGTGAAATAAAGGAAGCTTTGTACAATTCCAGCAGTTTCTCTACCCAGCCAGGCATTTCACCCAACTCTTTAAATCATCCAGCCCTAATGTACCCCATCTGTGCACTGGCTGTAGCCAATGAAACCAAAGCTTGTGCTGACTTTGGACTTGTAAGCCTTCCTGCCCCAGAAGGGGTGGGTGGAAAGGAGAGAACATGAAGCCAAAGTGGGGTTTTTTGTCTTGTTTTGTTTTGCCTCATCTTCCTCAAAGGCTCCATCTGTCAATTTATTTGATCATCAACCAAGTTTTTGCCATGGGTCAAATTCTGGTCCAGGGACTAATTGTCCAACAGAACACAACAGAAGGACGTGGAAGGGTACATGAGGAGAGGTGGGTTTGGCTGCAGGCTTGAGACCCCCCACCTTCATATCCATGGAAAGAAGGCTGCTAGTGCCTCCTGGCTAACTAACAAAGAAGTGGCAGGCACTTCCACTCAAAAGCTGCCACATCTCTACATATTCAACTTCTGTCATCTTTTCAGGCCCAGCTCTAAAGACCTCTTCAAGAAATCCTCACTGAGCACCTGCAGACAAGAATAGCTCTCCCACTGGTATAGCATGACCATCTGCTCACCTTAAAGAGTCATGAGGGCTAGTGAACGAGCATTCTTAGTGTCTAGTAGCAATACACAGGACACTAAAATGCACCGGAGCCTTGACTTTTTATACCACAAAACACTTTGTCCTTGTGTTAAAATGACGCCGTAGATGCTGCTCTAGATAGAAACCCTTATTTTGGAAATGTCTACAGAAAAAGGTTGTGGAAAGGAGACAGAGCCAACTCAAATACAAGTTTCTGGCTCACATTCCATGCCAGGAGACTGGCTAGCTCTTGCATGGACATGGCCTCCCACATCCAAATTTCCAGTCAAGGGTTTACCCCGAAACTCAAAAGAAATCTTCAACAAGAGGATATATATGAGATAGCTAAAGTGTAAGTAACAACGTTCAGGAATGCAGAAGAGAGCTGGACAGTCAGCCAAGGCCCTGGGGGCTGGAGGCATCAAGCTTGAAGGTAGCAGATGCTGTTCTAGGGCCTCATTTCAGAATCTACAGATGCAGACTCGGTTGTCTGGGCAGTCTGAATGTGCCATCAACTCAGCCAGCTGAAGAATGTTCTGTAACTGCTGGCTGGAGCTGTCACTCACTCATCTTGGGGCTGACACTACAAACCTAAGGAGAAGAAAGCAAGAGTGCCTACCTTTGCCAGGGCTTATAAACAGTTCAGGATCTTTTTTTTTTTTTTTTTTTAATCTGGGTCTGTGTAAGTATCTGTTTGTCCCTTAATTGTGTGGAGGCTAGCTTCTCAGGAAAGATGCTATTAAGAGGGAAATTCTCCCACGATCTTTTTCTCTTTGTCATCTAGCCTAGTAAAACCTGTTTCTCCTCCCCTGGGAATCCAGGGCCAGGAGGAAGATAGCTCCCTTGAGAATGCTGCCCAAAGTATCCAGTTCCTGTTACACAATCAAGAATCTCGGTTTATTCACTAGTAACCCCCAGCCCCAACTTCAAAGCAGCTGTTTTCTCAGGCACCTCTGAGAAACGTATTACTTCATGTATAAAGGTCCCTACAGGACAGTGGCTCACTCAGCTTTCCAAGGAGCCACTTTTGTTCCTCCCCCAAAAGACAACATTTCATAATGCTCCAGGCTCACAACTTTCAGGTGGTCCTCCTATCTCAGCCAATGAAGCTGCTACAACAGCAACGGAGTGTGTCTGCGGGAGAGTTCTTGCCTAACGCAGAGGCCCATGGACTACAAAAACTGTAAGCTGCCAGGCCCCAAAGCCTCCAACAGGGTAAACATCTAATCTGTAAAATAAACGGACCCGTTACTCTGTCCCTGCAATTCAGAATTAATTCTCAGTTAAATGGACAGCTGTGGCTGGTCAGTCCTTCCCTCATAAAAGACAGCATGCAAATATCCCAGACTATATGAGAGAGCATGTTAAGTCTGTGACCCCAGGAACAGGAAATGCCCCCTTACTGGGAGGCAAGAAAGGCCTTCTGTGATACAGGTACCTTGGAGATGAGTTCATCGTGATTGGCCAAGTGAGCCCTGCAGTGAATGCAGCTGTAGGTGCGGTGGCAGGAGGGCAGGTATGCCTGAAAAGTCTTGGACCTTGTCATCTTCACCATCGGTGCAGCTGAGCGGGGAGCAAACTCTGGGGCAGCCCACGGGGCACTCCCACAGGATGGGTCGCACGGGAAACACCGAAAGACACAGGTAAAGGCCGTGGTTTGGCAGGGGGTGGGTGTGCGGCAGGCTCCACACACTGGTGATGTCTTCTGAGGAAGGACTCTCTAGGAGAGGTCTACAGCTGGTTCTCAGCAGCCTGCAGCAAAGAGAGACACCATCAGCAGATGAGCAAAGTTCCTCACAAGATGAGCATAAATGTCACCCAGCAGACACTGGCCACATAAAGAGACCTTCTATGTTCCCTACGGTGCACCCACTCTGGTCCTCCTGGGTTTGTTGGATAACTGGAGATTTAGTATTAACGTAGCAGTTGCAAGAGTTATATTATAAGGTGCCTAGCAAACTGGCACCATCACCATCCTGACACAGACAAGGCATGAAGATGAGGGACTCACAGCCCCCAGGGCGGACGACAGTCCCCACTGAAGTAAGTGTGGGGCACAGAGGAGCAACTTCCCACTTAATAAGGTCCCCAAAGGGTGGTGGCCAGCTTGTCTGTGAAGTGATTCCCTTTGCAACACCTTGCTCTGACAAGATGCCCAGTGTATGTATTTGTGTATTTTAAAAGATAAGTAAATAAACCAAAGGCAGACATTTGAAAAATCATAATGACCATGAATTTTACCATTTCTTCCCCAAGTATCACATTTCCCACTAGTTCCCATAAAACTCTACCTAGACTTTCCTGAGAACACAGGACACTAGGAATGGGCTTCCCAGTGGGCCCACATGAATGAATGACTCTGAAGCTTTGCTTACCTGAGGCTCTTGGCACCTGTCTATTCCCCAGACTTCACTACCAGGGAAGGAGTGCCCACTTGCCTACCTTCTCAGGACAGCCAGGAGTGTTAATTAATGCCTGCATCATGCTTTGAAGATTAAATTATTTGGAGAAAGGGGAGGGAGACAAATAAGCTCTTCCTTCCTGGACTGTCTGGGATCCATCTGGACTTGAGAGAAAACCTGCCATGTTCTTCTTCCTCTAAATTCACTAACGCCAAGTCTCCTGTGATAGGCTGTTCCCACCTGACCTCCCTTCATTCTCCCCACCACAGCCATCACATTTGGGCTCTACAGCCCTGAGTGGACAATACCACTGCCCAGCATTACAATGAAGACAAGAGTGGCCACTACGGCTTATCCAGCAGTCTGAACAATTCTCTTCACAGCTTCCTTGAACCATGTGGGCTCCATGCCCTTCCTGCTCAGTCTCCCATCTGTTCAAGATGAAGAGCCAGGTTACATTGATAATACAGAGTACTAGTGTAGACAGGTGGGACATGATATCCTAGATGATGCCTCAGGCTTAGCCACAACAAATGCCTGGGATCCCCAGCCAGCCCGTGAGGCCTAAAAGGCTGACAGGGCTAAGTTACTATTTCTCACCCTTCCACTGGGTTTCCCGACATATCCTCAATATTTCCAATATTCCTATTCCACTATTAGCAAAGACAAAAATTCTAGACAAAGCCGAGGAAAGTGGAGGCAGTTCCCATTCCCAGTCCACACCAAGTGCCTCTGTTTTACTAGCAGAGTGGGAGCATGAGGTTTCTTTTTGTTGGGTCTGGGTTATGTTTGTTCTTCTCATAGCCAGATGTTTCAAGTCCACAGTTTTGGCTGCCCAGGGGCCAGGATGAGCAGCAAGAACCCCTGGGTCTTACACAAACACCAAGGAAGGAAAGGCCAACAATGGCCCTGGCAGGCTCTCTGCTTTACAGAGGCCATAGTGTTTCCTTATGAAGGCAGACAGCTTCTCAATTATACATTTCCCTGGAGTAGAATTATTTCTTTTCTCACTTCTCCTCTGTAGGAAGCCATAAAAAAAGTATACAAGCAGAGCTTCTTGGTTATGCCCTTTATCCAAAAAACACACTCATAACTCCTTCTACAGAATGTTGAGCAGGCCAAAGACATGGACCCATGCAATATACCTCAGCACGACTCTGAGAGAGAAAATGCTACCATGTATTGGCCCAGGCTGTAAGTGCTGGAAAACTCTGAAAAGACTGGGCATGGACATTTGCCTTGTCTATGGAAGACTCATTGTCCTCTTGGTGAAAGGCATTGAGATAGTATCTCACTATCCAACCTTAGCTGCCCTGGGACCTGTCATGTAAATCAGGCTGGTCTTGAACTCGAGAGCCTCTGGGATTACAGATGTGTACCACCTGTGTCACAAGCATCCTAAGGAAGAGACTTCTTTTCTGGGAGGATGGGCAAGACAGACAGACAGAATTAGAAATGTTACCATGTTTGTCCAGGACAAATTAGAAAGACCTAGAAGAAACAGGGGGGCCTGGAGAGATGGCTGGGCAGTTAAGGGCATGTACTGCTCCGGCAGAATCAGTTACCAGCACCACACATGAGATGGCTCACAGCAGCCTGTAACTCCACCCTAGGAGGATCCAATGGCTGCATGAGCACACAAAAGCACTAAAAGCACTCTCTCTCTCTCTCTCTCTCTCTCTCTCTCTCTCTCTCTCTCTCTCTCTCTCACATGCACACTCTCTCTTAAAAACGAAGATGAACAGCAGGCCCTAAAAAAGACAAAAATCCCACCTAATCACCTAGTTTTCTTCCCATTAGTAGTAGCCAGGGTTCTAGAGGAACAGAGCGAGCATGTATGCACACACATACATACGTGTACACGCAGAATTTTACACTGGTCCAGGTAGTGGTCCAGGCTGCGGCCAGCTAGTCTTGTTTACCAAGAGGAAGTCTAGAAATCCAGGAGTGGTTCAAAGGCTGGACATCCCCACTGGTGTCCTGCATCTGTCTGATTCCTGAAGGAGGCTTTAGCACATGTGGACTTGCCAGTGAAAACAAGCAGGCAAAGAGCAAAAGCTTCCTTTCCCGTGTCCTCACACAGGCTTCCAGCAGAAGGTGTGGCTCAGATTAAAGGTGAATCTCCCTATCTCAAAGATCCTATTAAAGTGGATCTTCCTATTTTGAATGCATTAAGAAAAAAAATCCCCCTCTAGGTGGTGGTGCATGTCTTTGATCCCACCTTGGTTAGGGGAGAGGTGTGTGTGTGTGTGTGTGTGTGTGTGTGTGTGTGTGTGTGTGTGTAAAACTGTGAGTACAAGGCCAGCCTGGTCTACAGAAGAGAGGGAATTCCAGACTACCCAAGGTTACAGAGAAATCCTGTCTGCAAAAACCATAAAAGTAAAATAAAAGAAAAATCCCTCACAGGTATACCTAGTCACTTAGGTTTTAGTTAATTCCAAATGTAGTCAAGTTGATAATCAAGAATAGCCATCACACCACTTACAGGAGATTTAAATTGCTTGATTTAATTCTCAATAAAGAAAATGCATTGATTTTCCTGAAAAGAAATGAATCACACATGCAAGGCCACAGTACTCGGCACATTTTGATTTCTGAACTTTTGTCCCTGCTGATGGTGCCACAGTGTGCATGGGATACAAGAGACCAACTTGTGGAACATTATTTCCAACAATAATCAAAAGCCTAGGGACTAGTGTACATTTTTTTTTTTAGCCAGTCTTGCACTATATTGCCTCTCCATCAGGCCTTGACTGCATACTTGCGCAGCGGGTACAGCCTCTCCTTCCGCTGCTGCTTCTTTGTCTTCAACTTCTCTTCGTGCTTGGTCAGTTGGCGGCGCATAGCTCTAGTCTTCTTGGGTCGCAGGTCTAGAGGCTTGTACTTCTTGCCCTTGTAGAATTTCCTGAGGTTTTCTTTTTGGGTCTGGTTTAATGACAGTGAGTACACGTGCGATGGATTTGCGGACAACACGTATCTTGGAGAGCTTGGACGCAGCACCGCCTGTCACCTTGGCAACACGAAGCTGAGACAGCTCCACCTTCAGATCATCCAGTTGCTTCAGCAGTTCCTCCTTCTTCTTGCCACGTAGGTCCCGAGCCTTAATCTTGGCCATGGCTTCGTTGCTCACTGCTGTGATCCTCCAATCCAAGAGCGGGACTAACTAGTGTACAATTTAAATAGCATTTTAAGTGAACTAATAATCTGTAGTAGAAATTAAAGACTTTTTTTTTTTTTTTTTTTTTTTAAACTTTATTTTATTTATTTATTTGCCTTGGTGTTTGCGTGGAACTGGAACTACAGACAGTTGTTAGCTGCCATGTGGGTGCTGGGAATCGAACCCGGGTCCTCTGGAAGAGCAGAAGGTGCTCTTAACCGCTGAGCCATCTCTCCAGCCCCAAGACTTTTTTTTTTACCACCACCAGCTGGCTCATGATGATCACCATGGAAAGAAAAATGTGAAATATTATGATTAAAAACAAAGATCTCAGATATACCATCTCAGAGCCAAAGGCATAGGAACACACATTGAGCCAGTCAGGGGCCCTCCTGACTGACAGGCCATTCCCACAGAGTCACAGTGGCCACTGAAATTCAAAACGGTACCTCCCAGGTGTCACTGAAGAGTGGCATGTACTCTTTCTTTAGTTATGCCATAAGGAACCTGAGAGGTGACCCAGAGGTCAGGCAGTATCCCACAACAGCTGTCCCTAACATGTGCCTGTGTTGTTTGGGTAGAGTAGGCAGAAGGTGACGGAAGTGGGCTCTAGGATCTCACCAGAGCACCATCCCTTCCTAGCTGGGTGTCATCTGGCAAGTTCCTCAACTTGCTGACTCTCGCTTCCCCTCTCCAAATAACAGCATTAAATGAGCTGACGCAGCACACTCTCATCTAGTGCTCCCTCTAACCAGTGCTCTCTCACTCAGTGCTCCAGTAACTCAGCTCCCTTCACCCACTACTCCCTCATCTTTAGTGTTCTATGAAAATAAAATGTTGCATTGGATGGGAGAACTTGAACCATCTGTGTGGTCCTGACACAACACACTCACTGACATGTCACACTTTTATTGTGGTCTGGTAGAACTTTATCCTGTCCCTTGAAACCCTCTCTTGCCCATTCAGGCTTAAGTCAACTAAGACAGAACACGTGTGGTGGTAGTGTGACTGGCATTTGGGAGTTTGAGGACACACTGGGCTACACAGGGAAAAAACATAGGACCTGGAGGCAGGTAAACTTGGATTCATTCAGTCTGGATTCTTCTCACTGGTTGCATTAACACTGGGCAAAATGCCTAAAAGGAGATAACAGTGCCTTCATCCCAAAGGAGATGAGATGATAAAGAGAGAAATTTTCTAACATGGCACCTGGCACAATGATCTCAACTGCCTGATTAGCTACAATCATTCATACCAACAAGGGCAAAAGGGCACAGGAGTTATTGTTCCTACACCCAAGACCAAAGGTACCAGTGTTCTTGTGCCCCTGGTTGATTTATGGTGGTTAGGAGGAGGTTGCATGCAGAGTTCCAGGCCAGCCAGGACTACGTAGTGAGTCTCTGTCTCAAAAAACAAATAACAGAAAAAAAGTCATGAGTTGTGTGTGATGGTGCAGGCCTATAATTCCAGCACTTCAGAAAGACTGCTCCAACTCTGAGTCAAGCTAGTCTATGTTACAAGTTCTAGGCCAGCCAGGGCTACACAGTGGGACTTTGCCTCAAACAAAGAAACAAAGCAAAAAACCAAACAAAAATCAACAGGAAAAAAAATCACTATCATTTTACAGACAGCTCTTACATAGCCCTGGACCACAGACAAATAAATTCAAATCCATGTGGCAAGCTTGGACAGCAAGAACCCATGCTCCTTCAGAAACAAGACCAGCATTGATCTCAACCCTGGATACAGGGTCTAGTCTTGATTTGAGCAAGTATCTGTCTCGTGATAATCTTATATGATCTCTGGGACTCCTTAGCTCTTTGAGACAGGAGTTCTCTGTGTAAGGAGCAAAATCTTCCTTTCTCTGTGTCCTTACAAAGGCTTCCAGCAGAAGGTGTGTGGCCCATATTAAAGGTGAATCTCCCTACCTCAAAGATCCAGATTAAAGGGAGTCTTGTCTTCCTATTTCAAATGAATAGGTCTGGCAGTTCTGAAACCACTGCAGACCAGGCTGGCCTTGAACTCAGATCTACCTGCCTGTGCCTCTGGGATTAAAGGCCTCTGCCACTTCTGGGCCTTCTCTTTAAGATCCTGACTCAATAGTCTGTTGTAGTATTTGAATGCTAAGATTAAGGGCCTGCATGGTCATTCCCAGCCTGACTTCAATTTTTTAAAAATGTGGAAAAAAAAAAGATTTTGCTGGCAGTGGTGGTACACACTTTCAATTCCAGCATCTGGGAGGCAGAGGCAGGCAGATGTCTGTGAGTTTGAGGCTAGCCTGGTCTACAGAGCTGATTCCATCCTGACAGCCAAGGGTATATATACAGAGAAACCCTGTCTTGAGAAAACAAAACAAAATTTAATGCATGAGTGTTTTATCTGCACCTGTGCCTATGCACCACGTGTGTGCAGCGCCCTCAAGGCCAGAAGAGGGTGCGGGAGTCCCTGGACAGCAGTTATAGCTGGTTGTGAGTCACCATGTGTTGCTGGGAATCAAACTGGGTCTTCTGAAAAGGCAAGTGTTCTGCACCACTGAGCCATCTCTCCAGCCTCTCTATCTAATTCCATGTTTTAATGTTTAAGCTGAACCTTGTCCTACAGTGAAGCACCTTCCATCCACCAACCTTCATTTTCTTAAGGCCTTCAATTCAGCAAGGTCAGAACATGCTGTTCTTAGAAGGTCCATTCAGAAGTGGCTGTGAGATGGTGCCTCTGCCACACCTGTTAGCAGAGTAAGGTATGGCATGGCTCTTAGGGCAGCACTTTGCCTGAGGGAGCTCACATCTGCTAGCACATCTGTGTGGAAAAAGAAACAGTTCCCTTGAACAACCTCCAACTTACAAAGCATACTAGGTATTGGGCACTAGTAGCTATGGCTGGTTATGAAGATCAAGTATTACAGGTTGTATCCACAACTGCAAAACAAAAAATAATGCAGAGAGCTCTAAAGTATCTGAAGACACTTAGGGGCACTTGGCTGAAATCTGATGGCTTCCTTTCTCTCCTTACACAAATCCCAGCTCTAAAATGGATTTAAGGTAATTTACAAAAAAATGTATGCAGGGCCAGCTATGGTGGTGCTCAGGAAGCAGAGGCAGGCAGATCTGAGTTCCAGGAAGGCCTGATCTAGAGTCAGATCGTGTTTCCAAACAAAACAACAAACCAAAACCAGAAAACAAGAATATATTTGCTATTCAATAAAATTGTAAATCGATTAAAAAATGAAGATCAGGTAGTAAAATTAAGAAAAACATAAGTTAGTTCTCTCATGTGGAATATAGAATTAAATTTGAAAAAAATAAGTGTAGGAAGAGTTCTTTCTAGTTTTGTTTTTTGAGACAAGGTTTCTGTGTAGTGCTGGCTGTCTGGAACTCACTGTAGATTTGCCTCCTGAGTGCTGGGGTTGAAGGCCTCCTTCTACCTAGAGGAGAGTTCTAAGGGGAAGGGGTGGTGTCCTGAGAGGAGGAAATGTGTTCTTTCATGTGTGAAATCAAACTAAACAAACAAAAAAATAAGAGCTGCACTAGAGAAGGCTCCCAAGTTAAGAACACTTGGTCCTTACCAAGGACCTAGGTCTAATTCACTGCACCCACAGGGTAACGCACATTATCTCCAACTCCTGCTCCAGAGGATCTGATACTTTCTAACCTCTGGTGCACACCAGACACACATATGGTATGCAAACATACACACAGGCAAAACACTCACACAAATAAAATAAATAAATCAAATTTTTTTTGCAAAATAACAAAATGAGAGTTTTGTGGCTCTCATTGGCTTATATTTGAATGCTTAGTCACCAGTAAGTGGTATTATCTGAAAGGGATTAGGTGTGGTCTTGGTGGAGGAAGTGTCACTGGATGTGGGCTTGCTGAGGTTTCAAAAGCCCAGGACAGGCCCAGTATCCTTGCTCTCTGCTTGAGGATCAGAATGTAGGTCTCCAGCACCATACCTGCCTGCCACCATGCTCCCCACCTCGATAATAATGAAATAACTTCTGAAACTGTAAGCAAACTCCTAATTAAATGCTTTCTTTTTAATAAGAGTTGCCTGGGTCAAGGTGTCTCTTCACAGCAATGGAACAGGGACTAAGACAGTCTGAACAAATGGCTCAGTAAGAGCCCTGTTGCTCTGTCCAGGGGACCTATGTTGTTAGAACCCATGGCAGAAGAATCTCAACTGCCTCTAATTCTAGTTCCAACAACCTTTTCTGGTATACAAGAGCACCCACATTACTTGGTGTATACACACTCACAGATACACATTCACACACATACCACTTTAATATATGTATGAGTACATACACCACATGCGTACATGTAGTATGTAGAGTGGTCAAGCCCAGCTTGAAATGAATGTTCCTCTTCAAAGTGCTCAAGTGCAAATTTGGCTTTGACCTCCTCACAATCAGGGGAAGCAAAAGAAAATACCCAACCTGGAAGGTTTATAAAAACACTGTAGAATTGGGTATATAAATTTTTGAAAATTTCTTGTTGAGGACAGGAAAGACAACAAATAAAACCAAGCATGGTGGCTCATACCTGTAGTCCCAACACTCAGGCTGAGACATGAGGACTGATGTAGTTCAGGGTTAACCTAACCTACATAGTCAGTTCTAGGCCACCCTAGGCTACAGTGAGACCCTGTCTCAGAAACAAAAGTAACACAGGAGTTCATATCATGTGACCATCTTGCATGTTGCTTGGATCATCCCTCTTCAAGAGCAAACACCAAACACCAGCTCAACAGGGGTCAAAGCAAACAGGCTAAGAATATGGATTGTTGATGGTCATGCTGGATCTCACAGTTAATGCTGACTCAAGAAGAATGAAGAGCTACAGAAAGTCCTGGCAACACTTCATGGTTACCATTAATCACAATCAAGATTGAGTAACAAAAATATGGGCCTCAGTGAAACAGGCGAGGTGCACTGGCTACTATTATTGCTCACACTATTCAGCCTTGGTGAAGCATTCAGCTCCTTCTCCCTAAGCTTTGTGGACCCGAGTTGGGCAGGGTGGTGCATGCCTTTAATCGTAGCATTCAGAAAGACTGCTAATTTAAAAACAGCCTAAACAATAAAGCAAGCTCCAATCAGCCGGAGCTATGACATAGCAAAACCCTATCTTAAACAAGGATTCATAGGCTTCACTTTCTCCATGATGGTCTCCTGGCCTCTTCCCTTGAAATACCTGCTTTCTACAATCTCTCCAGCTTGTGAATTCTGCGTCTGCACCTTTGACCCCTATTCTAAAAGGGACTTCTAGTAAACTCCTAAAGAGACACTTCAGACATCATGGGCTGGGATGAAGGTCAGTGAATAGAGCACTGTCTTAGGTAGGGTTTGATTGCTGTGAAGAGCCGCCACCATGACCACAACAACTCTTATAAAGTTAAATATTTAATTGTGGTGGCTCGGGGGCTGGAGAGATGGCTCAGCGGTTAAGAGCACTGTCTGCTCTTCCAGAGGACCCGGGTTCGATTCCCAGCACCCGCATGGCAGCTAACAACTGTCTGTAGTTCCAGTTCCAGCAAACACCAAGGCAAATAAATAAATAAATAAAGTTTAAAAAAAAATTTAATTGTGGTGGCTCGATTCCAGTTTCAGAGTTTCAGTCCATTATCATGATGATGGGGAGCATGGTGACTTGCAGGCAGATGTGGTGCTGGAACTGAGAATGCTACATCTTGCAGTAACAGGAAGTAAAAGTCACATAGAGGGAAGCTTGAACAAAAGAGACCTCAAAGTCCACTCTCACAGTGACACACTTCCTCCAACTAGGCCACACCTCCTAATAGTGTCACTCCTTTTGGGGGCCATTTTCTTTCAAACCACAATAAGCACTTTGCTACCCATGAGGCCCTGGGTTCAACTCCCTGAAGGTACTGAATTTTTAAAATGTAACTTTATTATTATGTGTATGCATATGTGGATGTGTGTATATATTCTTGTACATACTCACTATAGCACCAGTGTGGGCATCAGGACAACTTGCAGGTGACACACACTCAGTTCTCCATGCTTGCACCAACAAGTCATGTCACTCGTCCTTGTAAGAAGTTTGTTTAGATTGGTTTTTATGTATTGAGTGTCTGCCTTCATGGTTGAATGTGCAGAGACTACCTGGTGCCTGCAGAGCCTGGAGGAAATTGGATCCCCTAGAATTGGAGTGACAAAATGGTTGTGAACCATCTGGCAGGTGCTGGGAATTGCAGCAGATGCTCAGCCACTAGGACCTCAGTCCCACTCCATCTCCTTAAAGACCCCACTGACCACGTGGGCAACTCCTTCCTTTTATAGTTCAGGTCCCCTAAACAGTTCACTCTAGTTTTATTGTATGATTTGGTTAACTGACTTGACATTTTTTTTTTTTTAATAATTCTTGGAAATCAAAACCAGGGCCACAGCCATCCCTGGCAAGCACTGTACACTGAGCTACACCCCAGCCCGAGCTGTGCTTAATTCTGCCATCCATGGCTATCCTCAGCAGTAGCACACCCTTTCAACCATGGACTACTGTCCTTGCTTCCTGACTCTGACTCAGCTCTTCTCCAGCTCTTTGTAGAGTTCTATTTCTAAAATACAATTTGAGCACATCCTTCTCATGTTTCAAAACCTGTACCAGTTTTCTACTAGACTACAGGGCAGAGTCCAAACCCCTCTGGTGATACCAAGAACCTGAGCCAACTCCAGTTTAACAGACCAAGTTAGTTACTACACTGTTTCTAATTATTCCAGTTACAGACCAATTTAGTTACTATACTGTTTCAAATTATTCCAGTTACTTTACCAAATTTTAATCTTCCATGCCCCATAAATGGATGTTCATCCTTTAATACCCAGTACAATTCAAATCCTAAGCAGAGCTGCCAGCCCTTTATCCCAGCACACCATGAATGCCTTTCTCTGAGATAGAATTTGTGTCCCTGCAAAGGTCCGGTCTTTTGACCCATCCTTCCCAGTGGTTTCTCCAGAACTCCCCATTCAGCACAGGAGGGAACCTGAAAACTGGTTAATTGGGGATGATGAAGCCATGCTGGTGGCTTTAAATCTTATTCTGGGCTTACCTGCTCCCCATACTCTCACACCACCCCCTCCCCCTCAGGTCTCATACCTAATTCTGGCATTACTCTATCAGTGGGACTCACCATTAACACTCCACAAAGGCAAACACTCCTGAGGGGCCAAGTGGCCAGGGCTGGTAGATGGTGTCTGAGACTACGTACTGGGAGGTCATAGCCCAGATGAGTCACACTGCATGAACGAGCCTTCATACTCCACTATACCCTGAGAGCTTCCCACATGCCCTTAACCAGGCTGTGTGTGTCTGGACGCTCTCAGACTCCCTACCTAGGCATCCTCTCCTAGGGTGCCCCCACAAAACCCACAGGCACTCTAAACTGTAGATCTTGTCTTTGGGTCAGATGAGGCATAAGACTCCTCAACTTTGCCTCTACTGAACACAGGAGAGGACCCAATCTACCCCTTCTTTCCACTAGGCCAATGCTGCCACCCTTTAATGCCAGCTTATCTGTATTTAAGTATGCCCACAGATGAAAGTCTTGATTAAAACAAAACAAATAATATTCATTCTATAATCTATGACCCAGAGAGATATTCCATCCTTCTGCCTCTAGACAGGGCTATATTTGAACTATAATGAAAAACAGCCACTTAGAAGCTCTATTGAGAACACAGCTTGAGAAAATAAGAGACTTGAGCTAGGAGTGGTCTTGTCTGGAATCCCAGAACTCAGGAGGTGAGAACAAGAATATTGTTGTACACTTTAGGCTAGCCATGCAAGTGAGTTCCAGGCCAGCCTTAGCTAAATAGGGAGACCCAGTGTGACCCAACTATCAGAAGCCACATGGCCCAGAATTCTCACCTTGTCATCCAGCTCCAGTCTGGTCCCCTCCCCTCAGAACTCACATGTCAGAGCTATCCAGCTCCACCTGTGCTTTTCCTGAGTGATTAGCTGACAATTCTATGCTTCCCAAACTCAACTATCTGCTGAATTAATGAATGTCTTTTGGACTATGGGTGTTGCCACGACCTTGATTTCTCTCCCTGATGGGTCTCCAGGGCACAGCTGGGGCCCCAATTAACTACAAGCTAGCCATCCCAGACCTGCCAATACAGCTCTGTCTGTTCAGCTGTCAGAGTGCCTTTGGCTTTCTCGCTTTTATCCCTAGTTCACATAAATCCACATTCTAGATACAGACTGTCTGTGGCTGAGCTCCCTGACTTTCAATAACTGAAATCTGGACATTTTTAAAATTGAGAGAGAGAAAGGGAAGAGACAGTATTGAAAGGATGCCTAAAAGACAAGGAGATGGCCAGCCCCAGCCCAGGAAGACTGACTCTATGGTGAATGCTGGGCTTCTCTATATGGGAGTAGCAGGTAGACCTTATTCACAAATGAAGCTTTTTTCTCCTTCCAGGCCCAGTGCATGGAGGATAGATTTACATGGGCTTTGCCAACTCAGCCTTTCCATTTAAGAAGATTCCACAAAGCCAGTTTATGTGTCATCCCAAAAACTGGACATGGTGAATACAAACCTGAAAAGCTCAGTTGGGCTGGGTGTTGAGGTGCATGCCCTAGTTAGTATCTGGGAGGCTGGGGGAAGAGGATCAAAGTTCAAGGCCAGCCTGAGAAGAGGCTTAAATTGATAATGTAGCTAAAGCAGACCTTGAAACTCCTGTACCTTCTGCTCCTACTTCCTTAGTGCTGGGATGGATCCTTCCTACCTACACAAGCCAGAAGTCTGGGCGAAATGTATTCCTGGTCCCTGTGTCCGGCAAAGTTTAAGATAAATGAAAGAATCTATATGCTATATGATATGAAGGCAGAGCCAAGGCCAGTCTGAGAGAGAGACTAAGACACTGTCTCAAAATACAGAAACAAAATATAGGGCTAGAGATGTATAGATATATAATAATATAGACATAGGGATAGTGGAGTGCTTCAAAATGGAAAGTCTATTCAGTGGTAGAATGCTTAACTGCTAGGCACAAGGCCTTGGGTACAATTCCCAGCATCATAAAAATATAAAACTTATATATACACACAAATTATTGATGTTTGTTGGGATGAGGTATGTATATGTGACCAAGACAATCACATAGCTGAGGTTGGCCTATCCAGAATCAAAACAATTCTCTGACCTCCATGATGTGGGATGTCTTTCTATATGCTATGAATTACCATTGGATAATAAAGGAACTGTTTGGCCTTTGACAAAGCAGAAGCAGGTGGGAATTCCAAGCATAGATAAAGGAGAAGGGTTGGTGGAGTCAGAAGAGACACTGTGAGCTGCTACCCAAGAGAGCAAGATGTAATGAACACTGGTAAAGCCACTAGCCATGTAGCAAGACATAGACAAATAGAAATGGGTTGAGTTAAGACCCATTAGTTAAGTTAAGAAATGGGTTGAGTAAGAGCTAGCTGAGCGGAGTCTGAGCCAGTTTGTAATTAACATAAGCCTTTGTGTGATTATTTGGGGCTAAGCAGCTATAGAACTACAGGTCTGGAGCTTGGGCCAGAAACTTCCGGTTACACCTCCAAATGTTTGGATTATAGGTATGCACCACATACCTATAAGATATAATAGCATGTGTGTATCTGAGATGTCACTGAAATACTATCAGATTCAATACTTCAACAATAGCAGAGATGGTACAGCTGTTCTTCCAGAGGCCCTGGGTTCAATTTCCAGAACCCACATAATAGCTTCACAACCATCTATTACTTCAGTCTCAGGGGATCCCCAACATCCTCTCTGGCCTCTTCAGGCACCAGGTACACACATGAAGCATGGACATACATACTATTTTACATGTCAGGCTGCTTTGCCTGTAATTGCTAAACTGAGGAAAAACAAGAGGAAGGGATTGCAGGGACAGCCTGAACCACAAGGAAGATGGCAGGTCAGGCAGACGAGCTTCGGTTCGTATTAATGGAGTCTTTAGTCTGAGGCTTTAGTTAGGTGCTCTGGGGATAACCTTTTCTTCAAACCATAAAGAAACCAAAAATCTTCAAATCCCAGCCTTTGGAGGTGATGAAGTCAGGAGATTCAGGAGTTCAAAGTAGCCTGGACCACATGGGGAGGAGGGGTGAGAAAATGAGAATGAACAAACATCTCTACAAGTAGTTTTTCACCAAGGACATTTAGATGTGTGCCAATGAGCCAATGTTCCACGTGCTTCAACTTCATTTCCACTGAGAACGGAAGTCACAGATCACTTCCATCAAGTTGCCCCTTTACAGCATCCTCATACTTTCTGGTCTGCATCCTATACACTGCCCCTAATTTAGAACCTCTTTATTCAGGTCCACCTTCAAAAACTCACCCTTCTTTTCCTTTCTCTATAAGGGCTGAGCTCTTTCTAGGTTGCTGGACCCTGGTAACTCACACACATGCCTTTATCACTGGTTGGAAAATGTGCTTCCAGGGGACAGGCCCAAGTCTGAATTGATCTTTATTTCCTAAAGGTCTTATTATCTGAGTAATGATTATTATGCATAAAAACAAAATGAAACAAAAAACAAGACTTCATTTTAGCCCCAAGTTAGAAGTTTTTCTACTGGTCAAAACTATTCTTCACTGGTAGTTGTGGCCAATGCTAAACTCCTAAGCCCCAGGTATTATATTCCCAAATAGAACTGGGAAAACAAAATGCCACAAATGACTAGGAAGTCGTGTCTCCCAGGACTATATTTCAGATCAACCAAAACAAAATAAAGCCATTTTGATACAAAGTTCAACTAGCATTCACCCAGAAATCCTGTCTGAGCCCAATGGTACCCATTTGCCATTTCACATCAACTTTTCTTTCCCCCTCCATCAAGAAACCATGTAAGAGAACTCTAGGCCTGCTTCTTTCTGACCTGAACACACCCCATTCTCAGGACCCTAGGGCTGGAGAGAGAACAGCCATGCAGCAGAAATGTAAGTGGCAACATTGCATCACATTGAAGAGATGCACAGGCATGGGAAAGGCTCCTTTACCCATCTTGGAGGAAGCATGTTTTGCTTGGCACTGAAATCTTATGGGCAATTTAGGACTAGGTGAGAAACAGGTACTTTCTAAAATATGCAGAAATACAAAGAACTTTTGACCTGAGAAACAGAAGGTATGATCTGTACTGGGAGCTTTTGTTTTTCTCAGATCCTAGGCTGACCATGATCTACCTGCCTCTACCTTCCAAGGACTGGAATTACAGATGTGCCACACCATGCCTAGTTTATACAATGCTGACATTGTATATTGATGCGGTTCCAGCTATCCCAAGTTGGAGGTGCTTCTGCCTTCACCTCCCTGGCATCCACTGAACTGTGCTTTACCTAATTAGAGCTATGCCTTAAGCCAATCCTTTTTGCCTGCTTACCCTCAGTGTTTAGATTTCTAAAACAAAATTATCTAGCTAGATTTAATTCCCAATCCAGCACATAGAGTTGGTATCTAAAGTTACAAGTCATTCATGTGAAATTAGAAAAAACAAAAATTATAAGGTTATAAAGAAATTAGGGTGCAGGCCTTTATGGAGTTAGTTAAATCAATCCCCAGTTTGGGCTCTGTATTTCCTGGCAGGCAAAGCAAAAAGAGAAATATGTGAATTTCCAATTCTCAAAAAAAAAAAAAAAAAAAAAAAAAACCATCCCAGTTCCTCTGGAGGGCCAAGGCCTTTTCCTGGCACTATGCTCTAAGAATTTCTCCCTCGATCTTCTTTTTAAAGGAGACATTCTAGGAGGTTGAAATAAGTCTTCAACAATATAAATCCTGAGAAGTACAGAACCAAGTTATGTAAAGCTCCTTCTGTGTTTCCAGTGAAATCAAGGACACTCAGTGAAAAGCACTTTTGGAGAAGATGAGGAAAGAGGCCCAGGGTATTCAGCTTCCAAGTCACCCAGCTTGATTAACCAAGGCTAAAAACAGAGTGGCCACAGGAAGACAGTATATCTGTTTGTTTGTTTGTTTGTTTGTTTAAGATAGCTTTCTCCTTGTAGCCTTGGCTGTCTGGCCAGGAACTTGATCTGTAGACCAAGCTGTCCTTGAACTCCGCCCCACCTCTGCTTCCCAAGGGCTGGGATTAAAAGCATGCACCACCACTGCCCTGTGACACTAAATCTTAAACGGGAAGCTGAGCTACAGAAAGACCCCACCTCAAGATTCAAAAGGGGCTGCATTCTATGTACAACTGGATGGTCTCTAATCTCCATTCCTGGTGTGGTGGTGCACACCTTTAATCCTGTGCTCCAAGGGCAGTGATAGTCTGTGAGCCTGAGGCCAGCTCTACACAACCAGTTCCAAGCCAGCCAGTGCTACACAGTGAGGCTCTAAAATAAAATAATTCCCATCCTAGTTCTGTCAGATTGAGTGTGTTTCTGACCTTTATTTACTTAATATAAATTAAGACTTGGTAGCTGCCCACCACTCACTGCCAAATCAATTGATTAGGAATGAACTCACACCAGCTAGAAATAAGAATCTATCACATACTACTAATGCTGTTACTAACAGCAGGCACACAATGCTTCCCCTGCATTCTCTCACTTAATCCTCTCATAAATCCTGAGTGATAGCAACTATTATTAGTCCCATTTTAAAAATAAGGACCAAAGATTTGGAGAATTGTACATTGCCCCAGGTCACAGAGCTAATTACCCGGTTCTTTCTGATTCCAAAGGCAGGCCCTCAGCTCCACTGTAGGACCAGCTGGTATTAATGAAATATGCGATTACTGATAGAAATGCTAATGCATGTCAGGAAAAAAAAAAAAAACCTCAGTGAGGTCAGTGGAAGAGGCAAGAGATGCTTATTAACAATAAGCAACCACATGGTTTTCAGAGACTGGCAACCTATAAATGGAATAAAGGAATAAAAAAATACTGTGAAAAATGCAAGCTGCAAAAGAAATTCTGAAAATACTATCTTCATTCCAAGAAAGAGACAAAGATTTTCTTATTCTCTATTCTTTTTAATTCCAGGACTTGGGAAGCAGAGGCTGGTGGATCTCTCAGAGCTGGAGGCCAAGCAAGGCAACAACAACCTGCCTCAAAAAGCTGAAGAAGGGGAAAAATGCTTCCTACTCTAGAGACCAAAGCTTGGTTCCTTTGGTTATTTATACTTTTAACCAATAGGTATTTAACCAGCACTGCTGAATGGCAGGTATCATCAGCAATGACAAGTCAGAATGGAATGGATGTTCTCTGTATTCCAATCCAATAAACAAGTAGACACTATATTTCCAGATGATAGAAACAGATTTTAAAATAATAATAATAATGTTGGGGGCTGGGGATGTAGCTGTTGGTAGATTGCTCGCTTAGTATGTATGATGTTGGAAAACAAGCAAGACACAGAGCTCAGTCTGTAATTCCACCATTAGAGGCTGAACATAATACATTTTTAAGACCAGCGTTGGATACAAGAGACCCTGTCAAAGGGGTTAGTTAAAAAAAAACCTGTGGTGGGAGGCTGGAGAGATGGCTCAGCGGTTAAGAGCACCGCCTACTCTTCCAGAGGACCCGGGTTCGATTCCCAGCACCCACATGGCAGCTACAACTGTTTGTAGTTTCAGTTCCAGGCAAACACCAAGGCAAATAAATAAATTAATTAATTAAAAAAAAAAAAAAAAAAGCCTGTGGTCAAAGAGAGAAGCTACTGATAACTCGTGGTGGAGGGGGCTGGCTTTCGCCTGGAAAAGGAAAGTAACAGTAGAAAAATAAACAAACAAAACAAGCAGGGTTAGAGATTAGGTCTCTTGTTGCTGTAGTAGAGGACCTAGTTGGTTCCCAGCACCCACATGATGGCTTAGAACCACAATTCCAGGTCAAAAAGATAAAGCTGTAGCTCATAAGAAAAAGGAGAGGAGCTTAAATTGGGTGTGCTGATGACACCTGTAGTCCCAGCAGTCCCGTGGTAGTCAGCCTGGGCACATAGCAAGCCTGAAGACAGCCTGGGAGCACATTAAGAGACTCTCAAAAACAGCATGGCATTTCAGAAACTTCACAAAGGTCCAAGCAGTTGCAGCAGAAATGAGGGTGATAAAAAAAGGTGGGGGGAAGCTGGAGGGTACATAGAATGAAGTGATGAGGAAGAACCTGCCACAGCCTACAGGGCTGCAACCTTTTACAGACCCAAGCAGACAGCATCTTTTGTTATGGATAACATCACCAAAAACTTGTCAGCCCTAACAAAATACCTTTAGCTGCCTGGCTCTCCATCACTGTGGGCTAGAATTTAAAATGATGCTTTCTACATGTCAAAAGTACCCAGTGGTTGGGTAGATAGACCCAGAGAAATGCTGAGATAGTCTACAAAGGGAACAGAGCCTTCTCTTCCTTCCAATCCTTCCCCCTCGGCTCTGCCTAAGACTTCTTACCCCACCGCCACTTGGTGACTTTCATTTTTTACTATGTGCTCAAACCTGGATATGCTGAATGTGAGCAGCTAGGCCAAATGAAGCGTTATTAAAGTTCATTTAAACAATCTCACAGTGAATGCTCTCCTACAAGGCACTTCTTTTTTTTTTTTTTTTTTAAACTTTATTTTATTTATTTGCCTTGGTGTTTGCCTGGAACTGGAACTACAGACAGTTGTGAGCTGCCATGTGGGTGCTGGGAATCGAACCCGGGTCCTCTGGAAGAGTAGACCGTGCTCTTAACCGCTGAGCCATCTCTCCAGCCCCTACAAGGCACTTCTTTGCCAAGAAGGACCATAGTAGAATCTGAATTTGGATAATTAAGTGTCCTTTGTAAAGCTAAACTGCAGCTTTAATTCAAAGAAATCTCTTCCACCAACCTGTTTGGACAAAATAAGACGGGAAATTGAATGTACAGCTCCACTGGTGTGTTTATGTATATCTGTGCTTGAAGGCAGATGTAAAAGTGTCTGTCAGAAACAGGGTGACTAAGAAGACCCACCTGCACACACTGTGCCCATGCACTAGAAAGAACCAGCTGACTAGTCAAGAGATAGATGTGGGAACTTATTAACATCTGATGAAAGACAAGTCCCCCGATTCCTCCAACCCTCAAATCAAAATAAAGTCACAGCCTGCCTTTCCCTCAGGCTACACAGTCTGGAATACCAGCCAGACATTAAACAAAATCAATCCTTTCTCTGCTGGCCAGTTGTTAATCCCCTAGGCACAGTGACTGCCTCAGAACCATTAACACCATTATGACAATGAAATGCACATGATCTGTGAACGAACAGCACAGCAGTTCAGTCAGCACTGCTCCAATCTCCAGCCCCCCAGGCACTCAGAAGCATCCAGTGCAGAATAGTCAGTGAGCAGCAACCTCCCATGAGCTGGAGTGGATCAGAGTGTAAGGGTTACCTCTTGACTGAAGCTTTTTTGGATAGGCTCCGCTGGTCTGGATTCACTATTACACAGAACAAGAGATCTGACTGCCTCTGCCTCCTAAGTGGTGGGACCAGGTGTCCGACACCATGCCAGGCCAGTTAAAGAGTGACTGGCTAGCAGCTGAGTGATCTGAAAGCTACTTACACTTCACTGTCATTCTCAGTGTTCATTGCCAACTCCCAGCATACCAGTGTTTCTTTCTAATCAGCCTCCTGCATTTCCATCTAATGGGCCACTTAAACAAATGCAGCACCCCTAACTGGCAACTCTAAACAGGTGTGTGGTGCCTAATGCCTGTAATCTCTAGACTATGGAGGCTGGGGCTAGATTAGTGTAGAAAAGTTCAAAGCCAACCTGGAGCTACATAGTGTGTTCCAGGCCAGCCTGGTCTACAGGATAGTATGAGACTGTTTCAAAATGAGACAGAGTGAAAGTAAAACATCTCTGGAGTAATTAACACAGTGTACATATGCATATGATTCTATGTATATGTAAAACACACACACATACACACATATATATACTCATGTGTTTCTCTTAACCACAGTATTTCTAAACAGCACTCCAGGCATCATGCACATTTAGGATAGAGGACCTCCGCCCTTGAAGGTCATGACCCATTTAGTTAGGAAATTAAATTAATGAGTCATGACCACCAGCCATGGGGGGGGTTAAAACCTAAAAACAAGCAGCATATTGCAATATTGCAGGTACTTTGGGTAACAGTTATTGCTTCCCAGAACTTCTTTCTTTTTTATCAGTACACATCGATAAAATAAACCTTATTGTGGATCCCATGAAAATGAAAATCAGTTCTAAAGAACTGAAGGGTGTACTCTGGAGAGATAGCTCAGTGGTTAAAAGCACTAACTGCTCTACCAGAGGACCCAGGTTCAATCCCCAGCAACCACATTGACAGCGCACAACTGTCTGTAATACCAGTTACAGCTGGCCTAATGCCAGCGGCAAAACACCAATGCACAAAAAACAAATACATTAAAAAAAAAAAACTGAAAGGTTTTTGTTTATTTCTTACACAAGAGTGTCTCTCTACATAGCCCTGTCTAGCCTGGAATCCCTTTATACAGACCAGGCTGGCCTCAGACTTTCAATGATCTCCCTGCCTCTACCTTCAAGAGTTCTGGGGTTAGTCAGATACCACTATTTCTAGCTAGGAAAACTATATTCTTATGTATGTTTATTTTCCATTTCCCATCCCAACCCTAGTTAAGCAGAGAGATCCAAGAAATGGTGTTACTGAATTCTAAACTTGCTGAGGCAGAGCTCAACTGAGGCAAGGCAGGAGCCCATTTGACCCTGTCATGAAATATGGAGCAAATCATAGCACCAAACAGAAGTTTACCCAGCTCTCCTCAGGCCGGGCTTGTAAGTTTAAGTGTAAAGAACTCACAGCCACTCATATCACAGCTCAGGACAAAAATGGGGGAGGGGGAGACAGTCATAGTTAATTTAAGTATGACCCAGGCACAATGATACATATGCATAAAAAATGTCATAAACATTATTTTGCAAACTACAGAATTTAAAAAAATATTTAAAAAAGAATAAAACGTCCTGGAAATTAAAACTATCAGCACTAAATGCTAAGAAAAGTGGAAGACTAGCAGACTGAATTCAGGTACAGCCTGTAGCAGTATGGGGGGGCGGAAGGAAAGGTGGGGAAGTGCGAACCCCAAACCAGACTATCTATCGCACTTACAAGCTTGAGGTTTGCTATAATTCCCTTGCGCCTCTAATGTTTTGTAAATGGGGTACAGAAAAGTAATCCCTAGTCTTGTCCAGTGCTCTGGATAGAGTCCATCTTGCTAGAACGAAAGGACAAAAGACTAGTAGCCAGGGTCCTTGTTAGCCCTAAGAATCTTCAAGTCAGTAGCTCATAGGCACCCCAACGTGGCAGCAACAAAAAAGTTAACAAGGAGCCCCCCCAAAAAAACAAAACCCAGCAAAGCTCCTGGACCCGACTGCCGAAGGCTGGATAAATCGGAGGATGCCCACTACGCTTTTTCAAACGGTGGTTAAAAGTGAAGTCAGAGGTGGCAGGCGCTTCTACGCCCAAAGGGTCCAAAGGAACAGGAGTGCTTTCCTTCCTTAGTGCCAGCCGCGAGATGCGAGTAATGCCCCACTGTTTCAGGAAAATCACCCGAAGGAAGTCAGCAACCAGGCAGGTGAAACTTGAAGCAGGGAGAGACAGGAGCCAGCTGCGGGGAGGGACCCTCCGCAGAGGCTCCCTCAGCGAGCTGGCGGTAAGAGTTCGCGCCCACCCCTTGGCAAGGCCGCTGGGGAGGCGCTGGGAAACGTCTAGGCAGGAACTCGCTGCGGTTCCCTCGGCCTGGGTCTGGCTAAGCACTCGGGGACTTTTGAGGGCAGTGTGCCCCAGACCCAAGCGCTTAAGTGGAGACATAGACCATACAGCCGGGTGTCACCGTGTGCCACCCGCGGGGAAATCATGCCAAACAAGGGAAGCGTCCAGATCTGCAGGTCCCCACCACCGCCAGTCGGCTCGCCACCGTCCCCAAGCCCCGAACTCGGAGCGCGCGCCAGTGTTTGTAAACAAACCGGTCACGTGAGCGCGGCAACCCGCTCCCCGCCCCTGGCGCCCCAGGAACCTTCGGGGAGCCCCCACGGGACCTCGCCAGCATTGCCCCAGCCGAGCTGGGTTGCGCGCTGTGCGGGAGCCCGACCGCCTCCAGGGCGCACAGCCCGAACCCGAGCAGACAGCGCCCCACGCCCACGCACGACTGGCCAGCGATCTCCTTACCTGGCGGCAGGCTGCCGGGTCCCGCCAGCGCCAGGCTCGGCTGCTCCGAAGTGCTGGGCGAAGAAGGACTGCACGGCTGACTCCAGCGCTCCCTGCGCGCTCTTAAAGCCACAGCCTCCGCCACCGCCACCGCGGCTGCTGCTCCGCATCCCTCCGAGTCCGGGCCGGGGGCTTGCCGGGTGACGGACGCGCCCCCGCGCCTATCCGATCGGCTCAGCACATAGCAACACGCCACTGGTTGGTCCGGAACGGCCGCAGCCCATCAGCCAGAAGCCAATCAACGGAGGACGGAACTCCGCCCCTGCTTCCCCTGCCTCCCGCCCCCCACCCCCACCCGCTCTCTGCCCTGGCGGGGCGCGCGTGCTAGGAGTGTGGCGAGGTCTGGGTCCCGCCAGTCGGGGCAGCTAGTGGGCAGGGCATGGGAAGAGAGCTGATTGGGATGGGTGAGCTCTCAGAGATGGGAGGCTGTTTGTTTGGGTTCACTGGGATCTCCAGGACCCGGGGCTATGTTGGGAAGTGGGATTTACAGTGCTTCTGTTTGGAGGACCTAGAGAGTAATTAATTCACTCTGAATTCCAGACCCGGAGCCAAAGTGACCAAAAGTGGCCCTTAGACTTCAAGGCAGGTAGACTTAATAAGAAAGTAGCAGTCTCACCAGGCCCACCCGTGCCCCGCTCAGATGCAGAGAGACAGTGCTCTTTTCTTTCTGCCCTGATACTAATTTCGGCCAGTTAAAACTAGAAAGGGGTTGTCTGGTGTCTGTGAGGTCCTGGGTTCAACACCCAATACTGGGGGTGAGAAACTGTGCAAGAAGGACTTCAGAGGAGTTGGGTGCCCTGTGGCTGATGGTAGCCCGGGGTCTGCAGGTCTTCAGAGGTTAATGAAGTCGCTTAGCACCAGAAAGTAGAATAATGGTCACAATGACCCTAGAGGAGGAGCCTGCATTCTGGGTCAGTGGGGTGGTGCTTTTCAAGGAAGAGAAGGTTAAAAAATAAACTCATGACAGTCGGGAAATCCAGGGAGGTACCAGGTGGGTGGGGTGAGGCTGAGTCTTCCAGCAGGAAAACAGGTCAATTTGATAAAGAATTCCTGCCAGGACCAGAGGACAGAGTAGATCCAGCCTTTTCACTGAGCTACTGGGTTTTTGCATGGCATGGGAGCAAAAACATGTTTTTATTGCCATCTTAGAAAGGAGAAAATGAAAACACATGGTAGTTGGGTAGGGTGGTCCAGAAGTTCAAGGTCATCCTTAACTGTATAGCCAGCCTATGTTACATTAAAAAAAAAAAAAAAAATGTGTTTCTGGATATGAGGGGCTTCTGGAACTCCAGGTAACTTCTGTCTTCTACTCTGGAGTAATTTACACATAAACCCAGTATGGTGTTTGGATAGATCCCCAGATGACTCAAAACTTCGCCTGTAACTCCACCCAGCTGTTTTTAATATACATGCAATCAACCAAGTTGTCTTCACTTAAGTATCCACTTGGTTAGGTATGAATTCAGTCCCAGTGTTAGTAAAAACAAAACTGCCTCCGGTTTGCTAGTAGGTTTCAGTTCCAGTGTGGGGCACTGCCATTGTTTACAATTGACTACATCAAGAAATCTGAACCCTGGGGGCAAAAAGTCTGCATTTAATTAATCACAAACTTGAAAGTTTAATCTTTAAGAATGTACGATAAACAGGGCAGTGGTGGTGCACACCTTTAATCCCAGCACCCAGAAGGCAGAGGCAGGTGGATCTCTGTGAATTCAAAGCCAGTAATATTGTTTTGTGAGTATATTTGTATCCACATGTTCCTTCACAGTATATTCTGTACACCCTAGAAAACTGGTATGTTATGTAACGAGATTGGAGGCTACTGTTTGCTGTTTAAATAAGAGATAACATTAGCTAAAGAAGGCCTGCCTGGTGTGGGGTGCTCTGAGGACCCCTGCAGGCCTGTTGTGTGATTGCAGGCGATTGAAAGAGGCGCTAGAACCACCCAGCTGGAAAACAATAGAATCAGCCCGCTAGGGGGAAAAAAAATTAAGCCTGATCATGCATCCTCCCAGCCAAAGGAGCCAAGCTTTGTGAGTTGACAAGGAAGAAAGAAGAACTAAAACAAGGAAGTGAAGGGAACCTAAGTGCTAGGAGATGCTTCTCTCTCTTAAACCCAAACACTCACTGGCCCTCAGTACACATTTACTCAGTGCCCATCTTGAGCACCATTTCCTGCTCAGCTAGAACTCATTCTGAGAACCTATTGAGAGGAAAGAAACATGGGCCAATGGACAGTTAAGAGTAGACAGATATTTATCCAGAGGACAACAAAGGAGATAAAGCAATGGGAAGAAAGACAGAGAGATGTACTCCAAGTCAAAAGACTCAGTTAAAAACAAACAAACAAACCTTTGGCAATAAAAGTTCTAAAAGGTTCCTGATCTCACGGGTGTATTATCAGCCTGTCTTAACTCTTCTGAGATGCCAAACCAAGTTTATTCATTCTGGAAGCCTTTGCACACATTCTTGTTCATTAGTTTCCATTATTTAATCCTGTGTACCCACGTTTGCAGCACATGTGCTGTGCAGCAATTGCTGTGAACAAAGTCACTTTTGGTTTTGGTTTTTGTGTTCACCTTTTATACTTACTTGTTTTCTATTTTATGAGACAGAGTCTGTATTTTGTAATCCTTGTTGTTCTGAAACTCAGTATGTAGATAAGACTAGCCTTGAACTCACAGAGATCCACCTGCCTCGTGAGTGCTGGGATTAAAGGCGTGTGCCACTAAGACTGGCTTCTCTTTTCATTTTTCAAGGTTGATTTTTAAAGCATATTTTTATTTTGTTCTGTGTTTGTGTGTGTGTTTGTGTGTGTGTGTGTGTGTGTCTTGTCTGTCTTTCTGTCTGTGTGTGTGTGTGTATATGTCTGTCTCTCTCTCTGTGTGTGTGTGTCTCTCTCTGCGTATGTGTGTGTTTGTCTATGTGTGTCTCTCTCTGTGTCTGTCTGTCTGTCTGTCTCTCTGTGTGTGTGTGTGTATGTCTGTCTATATGTATGTCTATCTGTCTGTCTGTCTGTCTCTCTCTGTGTATGTGTGTGTTTGTCTATGTGTGTCTCTCTCTGTGTCTGTCTGTCTGTCTGTCTCTGTGTGTGTGTGTGTATGTCTGTCTATATGTATGTCTATCTGTCTGTCTGTCTGTCTCTGTGTATGTGTGTGTTTGTCTATGTGTGTCTCTCTGTGTGTGTGTATGTCTGTCTGTATGTATGTCTATCTGTCTGTCTCTCTCTGTGTATGTGTGTGTTTGTCTGTGTGTGTCTCTCTGTGTGTGTGTCTGTCTGTCTGTCTCTCTGTGTATGTCTGTATGTATGTATGTCTATCTGTCTGTCTCTCTTTCTCTCTCTGTATGTGTGTGTCTCTCTGTGTGTCTGTCTGTCTGTCTCTCTGTGTATGTCTGTATGTATGTATGTCTATCTGTCTGTCTCTCTCTCTCTGTGCGTGTGTGTACACACATGTAGAAGTGTAGAAGTCAGGAAAGGACAACTTGTGGGGCCAGTTCTCTGCTCCCACCTTGGTTTTGTTATTTTACAAAAGTAGAAAAAGAAATGGGGGAAGAACTACTTTACTTGGTTTCTTTCTTCCTAACTTTTTACTGCTGTTTTGTTTGCTTCTATAATTCAGTGCCCTTAGTCCACAGAGCTATTGGATAAAATAATAAGGAAAACAATGTAATGTTTAGAGTGACAATTCAAAAAGTTGTATGGAGGGGAATGATCAGTCCAAGTCAGATGGACACCTCCATGACTTTGTGCAGGATCATTGCCTTCTGTGGACATAAGATCTTTTCTCATTTGTCTACATGGTAGACCCTGAAGCTTCTATAAACTACTTTTTAATGTGTGTATCTGTGTGCATATGCACCATGTGTATGTGTTGCTTACGGAGGACAAAGGAATGTGTTCCGTTACCTGTGGCTGAAGCTACAGGGAGTTGTGAGCCACCAGAGTGGATTTGAGGAGCAGAACCCTGATCCTCTGGAAAACAGCAAGTACTCTTACCCACAGCAGCCCTCCACCCTTTCCAGGTAGCTTCATTCAGAGCAAAAGGAGATTACAAATTAGAGAGATGCTTTGACACTGTGGGAGAGTCCTCACAAGCCAACTGCCACCTGGTCAAGTAGGATCTCTCATTTCTCTTCACTGCATACTCCATGGTGCCTGTCCTGAGAACTTGTGGCTAAGTTGTCCCTAAACTCCCCAAACTCAGGTCCTTGGTGTTTGGTTAGAACCTCCTCCTGTTTACCCAACATGATCCAGGAAGCTTCGTTCTTCCATCCCCTCCCCTCCTCCTCTCTTCCTCTCCAAGCTCCACCACTCAGAGTCTCCAAACAAAGGAAAGGCACCAGAAAAGCCCAGTTCCACATTCTTGGCGGCTACTACAGCTTCCTCCCCTGAAGTTACCAGCCACTGAAGTCCTCACCTACAGCATTCAGCTTTTGACCAATATTGAACACAAACCCAATTTATGGGGGACACATCATCACCCCTCACCTATAACCTATATAATCCTCCTGCTTTAGTTCAAGCTTGTGGCTTCTCTGGCCTCAATCTCTGGGCCTGGAAAACCCATGCTGGAGTTGCTTTGCTCAAATAAATCTGTTATACTTTTTCAATTTTGATTGATCTGTCTTACTGCATTGGCAGAGAAACCTACTATCAGGGAGCAAAAAAAATCTGTTACTTAGGTTTGCATAAGCCCCAGCCTAAAGTTTACTTTTATATGACCTCATTTTGTTATATTGTTTAATACAGTGGCAAAATCTATACCTTAGGCTGGCCTCACAGTCACAGGAATCCTCCTGCCTCAGTCTCCTAAATGTTGGAATTATAGATGTGTACTTTCAAGTCAAGTTCTCTGTGTGTGTCTGTCTCTTTCTACTGTTGTATAATATTATTTTAAAGTGTGTTACTTTTGTTTATGTTGCATTTGTCTAACTTTGTGCAGCTGTGATTCTTTGCCTATTTTAAATACCTGATGAGCTAATAAAGAGCTGAATGGCCAATAGCAAGGCAGGGCTGGCAGGGAAGAGAAAGCTCTAAGAATGAGAGGAAGATGTTGGGGTCAGCCACTCAGTAAATGTGAGATTTACAGAAGTTAGAACAGGTGAAAGCTCAGAGGCATAAGGGTGACAGGATAGTTCAGAAAAGTTGGCAAGAAACAAGCCAAGCCGGAAAGACAGTTCAGTTAAGAATACTGGCTGTTCTTCTAGCAGCCCAGGGTTCAATTCCCAATGCTGTCTACAACTGTAGTCTCATGAGATCTCATGCCAGCTTATAGTGTGCAGACAAAACACTTATATACGTAAAATAAATAAGTAAATCAGAAAAAGAAGCAAGCCAAGCTAAGTTCAGGCATTTATAATTAAGAATAAGCCTCCCGGGCTGGAGAGATGGCTCAGTGGTTAAGAGCGCCATCTGCTCTTCCAGAGGACCCAGGTTCGATTCCCAGCACCCACATGGCAGTTAACAACTGTCTGTAGTTCCAGTTCCAGGCAAAACACCAAGGCAAATAAATAAATAAATAAATAAATAAATAAATAAATAAATAAAGCACTGAGTTCAATTCCCAGCATCTACATGGCAGCTAACAACTGTCTGTAATTCCAAGATCTGACACCTATACACAATTATACATGCAGGCAAAACACCAATTCATATAAAATAAAAAATAAATATTAAAAAAAAGAAAAACCCTGGCTAGAAAAAACTATAAACAAACAAACAGAAACCGCGTTTGGTTTGTTCTCTGGATGGCTATTTTTACTGAGGTCACCTTAGTCTGTTTGAGCCTCCTGCTGTGAGGATTTTACAGCCTCCCAGCCTCCCAGTAGCTCTCCCTGCTTCTAATCATCCTCTGCTTAGCCAGATGGTACTTCTTTAGTCAAACACTGGCAGTCCAGGGCTCACTCACCAGGCCTGCCAAACCCTCTGACCCTCCAGGATCTGTCCTCTACACACTGATCAAGTCTGGCTGGCCTCCTTCCCATTCTCCAATATCCCAGGCCTGGTCTTGTAGGATATTTATGAGGTTATCTCACTGGAGATTGGCGCTAGTGCCCCTCCATGTAGGTTCTAACCCCTGTAGATACAGATGTTCACATCCCTAGGCACATCCTCTCAAGTATTTTAAATAAGTCTAGCTCACAACTAGTGTTATGTAAACAGTTGCTGGACTATTGTTTAGAGAATGATTACAAAGAAAAAGTCTTTATCTGTTTACTGGAGGTCACATTCTTTTTCTGAGATATATTCAAACTGTTTTTATTTGTTCCTCTACATAGAATACTTTGCCCAAGAAACCTGCCTCTTTAACATTTGGATATGAGGTCAAACAGGACCTCCATGACTACTCAGTCTTATTTCTCCCCTGACCCCCATGTGCTGTCATACCCAATTTATTTGCTTTATACCAAGAGATCCCTGAGGTCATCTTGCTAACTTACGTGGTTTGTTTTCTGTCTGTTTCTGTTTGTTTGTTTGTTCAGGCTCTAAAGTGTAAATTCTATGACAGCATTGTCCTCGGGTCTCTCTTTCCTTTCCTTCCTTCCTTCTTTTAACAGGACCTCATGTAGCTCAGGCTGTCCTTGAACTCCTGATCCTTCCATCTCTACCTCCCAAGTGCAGGATGACAGGTACGTGCCTCCATACTTAGGTTTGTACGGTGCTGGGGAAACACTCTGCCAACTCGGTTATAACTCCAACCACTTACCGTATCTTTTTTTTTTCCTGTAGCCCTGTCTATCTTGCAACTCACTCTGTAGATCAGGCTGGTTTTATGTTTAGATATTTGCCTGCTTTTGCCTCCTGAGTACTCAGATTAAAGGCCAAGAATATGGAAGCTGGGCATGACACCCACCTTCAGTCCTAGCAACTTAAAAGGTTTAGGCAATAAGATGGCTGCATATTCAAGGCTGGCCTGTCTCAAAAATCAAATAAACCTTGAGGAGTGGTACATGTCTTTAATCCCAGCACAGCGGGGTGGGAGGGGAGGTGTCCGAGGCAGGCAGGTATCTTTGAATTCAAGGCCAGCCTGGAGTACATAATGAGCTCCTAGATAGCTAAGGCAATGAAGAGGAACATGTCTCAAACAAATAAACAAGCAAACAAATAAAAATCCCCTATTCAAAAAAAATTAAAATAAACATAGTATGGTGGGTTACACCTGTAATCCCAGCACTCAGGAAACTGAGGTAGAAACATCTCTGGGAGTTTACGGCCAGCTTGGGATACAGTGCAGGTCAGTCTGTAGTAATGTAGAGATCAGCCATGCATTATGTCTCATCTATACCTCCCTATGCTTTGAGGTTCCTAACACGTAACATCCCCGGCTTGCTATATTACTGCTGGATCCTATCTAGTGGTCTCCACTGACTTGCTGATCTCAGAAACGCTCCTTCTTTAAGCTCAGAGATCCCACCCCCAAAGTTTGTATATAAACATGGAGAATTTTCTTTGTTTTGCCAGATGCTACTAGATCATCATCATATCCCAGCTTCCCCTGTTAGGGGTGGCCAGTATTTTTAAAGGACATAACCACCTGAAATCTATCTCAGCACATCTATCTACCAATCCTGGAAAGAATCTTCAATATTTAAAACAAATAAATAATATTAATACTAATAAGGAAGTTGGAACAGCTCAGTGGTACAGTGCTCAACTGGAATGTACAAGTCTCTGGGTTTGATCTCCAGTACTGGAAAAGAAAAAAGCTATTTGCCTGGTGACTCAGTGCAAAGAACTGATCAAATCTCTCTTTAGAGGACTTTCCTTTCTCCTCCCTAACAAAATTAATTTCTTTCCCCAGTGCCCTGAATAGCACTTTATTCATAGCCCCATTACATCACCCAGCCTTCTACACTCCCTGGGAAGAGTTATCAGCTATCTGTCTTGTCTGCCAGGCCCCAATGGCAAAAACTTATCAGATCAACAGTGCACTTTCAGCACCTGGCACCTGCTGGCTCCTCCAGACGAGTTCCCATCTGAGTCGGGTCCGGTGGGAATGGCAGGAATGGATAGGGTTTGTTCTCAGTGTGCTGATCTAAGGATAGCAGATCCTGCTTTCAAGTATGAACACGCTGAACCTGAAACTTCAGGATGTTCTATAATAAAAGGGGCAGGCTGCATTAAAAAAAAAAAAATCACAGTACAATGGAAACTTCCTGAAGGGTAAAGGCTGCATGCTCTCACACTGCCATCCCACCTGGGAAAATTTCCAACTCTGCCTGTGTCAGGAGGGGGAAGGGCCCTTCACAGGCTGACTGCATGTTCTCCCCTGACACCCATCAGTAAAGTCCCGTGGCATTACATCACAGAGGAGGGCCTGGTGCTATCTTCCTGTGTGGACAGACATTGTAACTGTGCTTTGTTGTTTTATATACAATAAATGCTTTCAGCTCTGGCCAAGTCACTGTTTTCAGGCATGGGTGAAGATGGAGATGTGCCCTGCAGACTGTTGCTAAGTACCTTGGATCTTTCTGGTCTAGAACTTGTTTTAATAAAATAGCTGCTTCCATTCATCCAGAGCATCCCACATACAGAGTGGTGTCTGATTCCTTCTTTTTGTTTATTTATGGTTTTTCAAGACCAGGTTTCTTGGTGTATAGCCCTGGCTGTCCTAGAACTCATGGCTAGCCTTGAACTCAGAGATCTGCCTGCCTCTGCCTCCTGAGTGCTGGGACTATTCTTAAGGAGTGCACAATTCTTAAGGCAAATGGAAGATAGATATATATTTTCTTAGTTTCTTCCTAAAAAGTGGGTGTGTGGCTATAGAGATGTCTCAGTGGTTAAGAGCACTTGCTCTTCCAGAGGACCTCAGTTAGGTCTCTGGTACCCACAAGGCAGCTCACAAACAACTCCAGCTCTTGGGAAACCTGATGCCCTCTTCTGGCCTTCAAGGGCATACACATATGTACACACACACACATAAATAACAAAAACAAATCTTAAAAAAAAAATAGACTGCCAGTTGCTGGTCAGGTGGCCATCCCTTTTGTTCTTACAGTAGCTACTCAGGGGCCCCCTGCAGAGTCACTCACAACACATCAGTAGTTTCATGTTGATGAGTCTCAAATGACTTAAACTGCACTTTGTATCTTTTTTATTTACTTAATTTATTTATTAATGCTGGCAATCAAATCTGAGGCCTCCAATGTGTAAGACAAATGCAGCATCACTGAGTCCTGCCCCAGCCCAATACAGTTCAGACTTCTGGAAGTTGCCCCAATCCTGGGTAGCCCACAGGTGAGAGCACTACACAGAGAAGAGTAACTTAATCTGTCCTCACCACTTCAACCAGAATTGCTGTTTGTGCAGGGCCGTCTTCTGAGGTGTTTGCTCATTGTCTTGTTTTCATGAGTCAGGACCTCTTGAAGCCCAGACTGGACTTAAACTCACTATGAGAATAATTTTGATCCTTTTTATTTCTCTGCTTCCCAAGGCCTGGGACTCCCTGGCTCTGAGACATTTCTTGTAAAAATTAGAATCCAGTGCTGACTCTGGCTTCCTCCAAAGTTACTCAGTGGTCCTATGTTGACAGTCATCGTTAGATACTCCCAAAACTTCATGTAAAGTTCTTTTCAGTCATAATAAATAGGTTCAAAATGGATTGGGAGACAGCTAGACATCTGCAAAGCCTCAGCCATCAGCAAATGGGCAGCTGGAAACTCAGACCACACGGGACCAATTAGTGCTTGGGGCTTTGTTTTCAGAAAAGAACAATTGCGTAATCCTATTGTATCCAAAGCTGTCAAGTATGATATTTTCTCAGTCAATCCATTGTGTTGATCTCTGTCTGAAGCTAGCCCCATTAGTCACTGAGGAAGGAATACCAGGGAAAATGCTAAGTCCACAGAGAGACTGACACAAGTACCTCACATTTTCTTTTCAGTATGTTCACAGTTTACTGCATCCTGTAATAACATCTTAAAAATTACGCCCATACATGTATTTATATTAGGCACACATTTGGAGACCAGTGGAGAACTTTAGGGAGTTAGTTTTCTTCTTCCATCATGTAGGTCCCGGGGATGGAACTCAGGACATCAGGATTTGTGGCAAGGGTCTGTACTAAGCCATCTCGCCAACCCTGCACCACAGCAATCCTTTTTCAGCAATTAAACTTCACAAAATAGACAACAATATAATAAGACTGCTATTTTAAAAAATTATGTATGAGTATATGTGTGTATAACTATGTTCCTATAAATGCATGTGCCTGTGGAGGCCCGAAGTTTCCCTAGAAGTGGAGTTACACATGATTGTGAACAACCTGATTTGGTTCTAGGAACCAATCTCCCTCTGGTCCTCTGAAAAACAGTACACACTCTTAACTGCTGAGTCTTCTTTCTAGTTCTAGTTTTATTTTAATTTACTTTTTGAGACAGGGTTTCTCTGGGTAGTCCTGGCTGTCCCAGAACTTCCTCTATAGACCAGGCTGGCCTCAAATTCACAGAGATCCACCTTCCTCTGCCTTCCAGGTGCTGGGATTAAAGGCATGCACCACCACTTCTTCCACTAACGCTAGGCCTCCACTTGTTTTGAGACAGGGTCTCAAGTGTAGCTCTGGCTAGCCTGGAACTCACAGAGATCCACCTGCTTCTCCCTCTCAGTTGCGATTAAAGGCATCTGTGACCTCACCTGACCTGTCAGGTTTGTTTTTTAAGAGAACCCAGGCTGTACTCAAACTCACTATGTATGTGAATGTGAACTTGCACTTTGTTCTTGCCCTGGGCATGTACAAATGTGATTGTTCTCTTGAGTGTGTATGCACAAGCCTGTGGGGCCAGAATTAGATACTGGATGTCTTCTATGCTCCCCTCCTTGTATATTTAGGCAGGATCTTTCACTTGACCCCAGAGCTCACTGATTCAAATAGTCTAGCTATGCAGCTTGCTCTGGGGATCCCCTGTTTCTGCCTCCCAAGCACTGAGAATATAGATAGACAGAGGTCATATGCCTGCCTACTTGTTGTAAGGACCTGGAATCATTCTGGGGGCAGGGCCCAGGTCTGTGAGTGAACTTGAACTTCTGCAGCAGCCAATGGATTCAAAGGTTGGAATCTCCATAGAAAATTCCAATGGCAAGACACCTTACCCCTTTGCCCAATCCTGGAACATCAAGGTGTTGCATCTTGATTACGTAGGTTTTTCTTTCATACCCTCACTGCTTTGGGGCAACGCTCTCTTACCCGCTTCTGCTGTAGAGAGCTAGGTGATCAACCCAGGTTCTCATTCTCTGTAGGTAGCAATAAATCCCCACTCATAACAACATGTCCAGCCTCCCTGGTGGAAAGTCTTACAAGCGAAACACCTGTGACATGGGTGCTGGGGATCTGGACTCAAGTCTTCTCTCTTGCATGGTAAATACTAAGTCATCTCCCCTTTAAAACCTTAAAGTTTTTGTTGTTCGGTTGTTTTGTTTTGTTGTTGTTAAGACAAGGCCTCCTGGTGTAGCCCTGGCTATCTGGAACTCATTATGTAAACCAGGCTGGTCTTGAACTCACAGAGATCTACCTTCTGAGTACCAGAATAAAAGGTACGCACCACCAGAGCTGGCTAACTTTAAATTCTGATTCTCCTGCATCCACTTCCCAACTACTAGAATTGCAGAGGAGTGATACAATTCCAAGCTATAGCTTCTTTTTTTTTTTTTTTTTTTTTTTGAACACTGAAGCCCAGCTTCCTGATAAAGGCTCACTAGAGAACACAACAACCAAGGTAAACTGCTACACTGAGCTGAGTTTACAAAATAAATGAGGTAAATAATTCTGTAGCCAAATACCCATCCTTCAGGGGGTGCTCTGTGCACTCCCTTCTTCAAATAACACTGAAATGGATCCATTTCCATCTGTCAAAAGACAATATCATCTGGTGCCTAGCAACTTGACTAGCCAGGCTTTATTTTAGTCTCAGCTGATGATAGCATTTCAATTCCAACAATTTCTTGGGGGTAAAGGACATCCTATATTGGCCAGGGATGAGGACACATGCCTTTAATTCCAACACTCCGAAAAATCTCTGTGAGTTCAAGGTCAGCCTTTCTATATGAAATTGAGCTGACTTTTTAATTTAATTTATTTATTGAGATAAGGTGGCACTATGTAGCTTTAAAAAAAAAAAACACTTTATTTATTTATTTATTTATTTATTTGCCTTGGTGTTTTGCCTGGAACTGGAACTACAGACAATTGTTAGCTGCCATATGGGTGCTGGGAATCGAACCCCGGTCCTCTGGAAGAGCTAGTTAGAATTTACCATATAGCCCAGGCTGATCTTACACTCACAGAGTTCCACCTGCCTCTCCCTCCAGATTAAAGGTGTGTGTTAGCAGGACTGGAATTACTTGCTTGTAGAGTAGAAACACTTGGAGATATTTTGAAATATACTGAGACAATTCTAATTTAATTGGTCTGAGATGAAGCCTAGGCACAGATGGCTTTAAAAGCTCCCCAAGTGATGGGGCAGTAAGATGGCTCAGTGGGGAAGGGTACTTGTTGCCAAGCCTAATACCCCAAGTTTGATCCCCAGGACCCACATGGTAGAAACAAGCCACTCCCACACTTGTCCTCTGACCTCCACATGTGTGCTATGATACTCGCATGCACACATCTGCACACACTAAATTAATTAAAATATTTAAATAATAACGAGGAAAGCTATGTAGGTGATAGGTGCAGCCACTGGTGAGGCTGTGGACTTGGGAACCTCTCTTCTTTTTACTCCTTTACCTGACCTAGGGTCTCCAATGTGCTAGGCAAGTAGTATACCACAGAGGGCTCCCTTGCCTCCCCCCCCCCCACACACACAAGGTCTCCCTACATAATCCTCACATAAAACTCACTACATAGACTAGACTGGACCCATACTCACAAAGATCTACCTGCCTTGCCTCCTAAATGCTGGGATTAGAAGCATTGCCACCATGCCAGGTCACACCAACTCTCCTTACTTTTTATTTTCAGAATCAACACTGGCCTTGAAGTCACTCTGTGGCTGGCCTTGATCTTTATTTAGATACTTTTGCAGCCTCCTTAGTAGCTGGGATTGCAGGCTTGGTCTGTCCACCAGGACACCAGGACTAGTAATCTCTTTCTCTCTCTCTCTCTCTCTTTCTCCCTCTCTCTCCCTCTCTCTCTCTCCTCAACCTGGCCAATGCTGGAGATTAAATCTAGGGCCTTGTGTACATTAACACTCTCCCTAAGCTATCTATACTCCAGCCTGAAGATCTCAAGTTGATGTTGTATGTGTGTTTGGGTATGGTTGGGTGCAGGTGCATGCATGTAGAGGCCAATGTTTGATGTCTTCCTCTCCACCTTATTTTTTTAGGCAGGGTCTCTCACTAAACCCGGAGCTCACTGATTCAGTTGGATTGGCTGGCCAATGAGCTCCAAAAATCGATCTCTCACTGCACCCTTCCCTAGTGCTGAAGCTACAGGCCCAGCTTTTACACTGTGCTAGGGATTCAAGCTTGGGTCCTCCTGCTTATCTTAAGCACTTTAGGGCTGAGATATCCCCTAGTTTGGTTGTTGTTTTGATATAGGGTCTCACCCTATATCCCACTGTACTGGCTGGTTTGTGTGTCCGCTTGACATAAGCTAGAGTCCTCAGAGGAAGGAGCCTCCGCTGAGTTAATGCCTCCATGAGATCCAGCTGTAATACATTTTCTTATTTAGTGATCAATGTGGGAGGGCCCAGTCCATGTCAGGTAGTGCCTTCCCTGGGATTCTGGTCCTGAGCTGTATAAGAATGTGGGTTGAAGAAGCCACTAAGCAGCTCTCCTCTATGACCTCTGCAGCAGCTCCTGCTTCTGAGTTTCCTGACCTGGCCGACTTCCTTCAGTGATGAACAGCAATGCTGAAGTGTAAACCTAATAAATCCTTTTCTCCCCAACTTTCTCTTTAGTCATTGTGTGTTAACACAGCAATAGAAACCGAGACACCTATGCTGGCTTAGATCCTACTATATATAGCTCAGACAGGACTCAGACTTAAGGCTTTCTTCTAACTCAGCTTTCAAAGTACTGGGTGTGGTGGTTTAAATAGGCATGTCCCACAGAGACTCCTGTGTTTGAATGACTGACCCACAGAAACTGGCACTATTAGGAGGCATGGCTTTGTTGGAGTAGGTGTGGCCTTATTGGAAGATGTGTGTCATTGTGGAGATGGGCTTTAAGGTCTCAAATTTGCTCAAGCTACACCCAGTAGATTCCTTCTGCTGCCCGAGGATCAAGATACAGGACTCTCTAGCTTCTTCTCCAGCACAATGTCTGCCATGTTCCACCATGATAGTGATGGATGAAACCTCTGAAACTGTAAGCCACCCTCAATTAAATGTTTTCCTTTATAAGAGTTGTCGTGGTTGGGGGCTGGAGGGATGGCTCAGAGGTTAAGAGCACTGACTATTCTTCCAGAGGTCCTGAGTTCAATTCCCAGCAACCACAATAAATAAATAAATCTTAAAAAAAAAAAAAAAAAAAAAGAATTTGAAGAGTTGTCATGGTCATGGTGTCTCTTCACAGTAATAAACCCTAAATATGACACTGGCTTTATAGACCTGAGTCACTACACCCAGCTTAACCCAAGACCTTCTGTTCAGAAAAGGAATCAGGAGTCAGTGATATTCACTTTTCAGATCTCTGGTCTGAACCCTCCTTGTTTGTCTTTAGACACTCATGTTACAATTCACAGAAAGATTTGCAAGGAGCCACAAAAACAGAACTGCATTCCTGAGGCAATAGTGCCTTTGTGGGTTGCAGGACATTTCAGACACTTTCATCTGTCCCTCAGAATTACCCAGGAGGGTTAGGGAGATGAGGACTATTATCCGCAGGGAAATCTCTAGTGAGGAAATTAACATCTTGAGCCCCATGAGGATCCATGCTTCTGGTTCTGGTTTTGTTTGGATTTGGAAACCCGGTCTTAACTATGTAGTCCTGGCTAGCCTAGAACTCAGTATGTAGACCAGGCTGAGTTCCATTTCCCAGAAATGTTGTGCACAGTGAAGCTGTGTCTTTGCCAAGGTGCCTTCTGATTGGCTTAATAAAGAGCTGAACAGCCAATAGCAACAGGAAGAGGTTAGATGGGGTTTCTGGGCAGAGAGAGAAGAGATGAATCTAGGTTGGAAGAGACACCAGAAGTCACGGAGAGGGAACAGGAGGTATGACATGGAATAGAAGTAAAAAGTCTTGAGACAAAACATAGATGAACAGAAATGGGTTGATTTCAATGAAAAGAGATCGTTAGAAACAGCAGGCTTTTATAATTAATAAGAAGTCTCTGGGTCATGATTTTGGAGCTGACAGGACAGAGAAAGACTCGAGCAGAAACCCACCTGCCTCTGTTGGGATTAAAGGCATATGCTACTCACTCGCTCCCCAGCTGCCCAGTTTTATTAACATTTGTTATAGGGAAGGCACCAATTAGTATGTTTTAAATTCAATTTTTTCTATTTCCTGAGATTTTACATGGTGTTTGTTTTTTCTTTCTGTTTTTAACTGGCAGTCCACTCAAGAGACCAGGTTATAGTGTTTCAGTTAGCTTTTCCCACAGTAGTTACAACACACAAAACAAAACAAACTTTTTTAAAAAAGAAAAATGTAGTGTAAGTACTTCTTTTAGATTATTGCATCATTTATTTGAAATTCTTCTGAAGCAGCAATTATTCAAATTCTTTAGTTAAACCTTTTTGTCATTGGTCAGCAAATGATAACTATTTGGTAATTCCCTCTGCTCAGTGTAGGAGTAATACAAATCATAATGGGGTCTAGGGAGACCTCTTGTGGTAGCATTTGGGTATAGCCAGCCAGCGCCCCCCTCTTCAAACCAGGTCGTTCCTAATTGTCCAAGAGTTCTCTTTCACCCAGAAGTCCCTCCCCACCCCAGCCAGCCTCAGGAAACTTTTGTCAAAGTCTAAAGACATTCTGGGAGCACCAATACTGCCATCATGTATAGCGGTTAGAGACACTGTTGAACTTCCTGCAGTGTTTAGGACAGGTACAGGAGGAATCACCCGACTGTATCAACAGTGCTGAGGTTTAAAAATCTGAGTCCAAGAACTGTGAAAATGTTATAGCTAAACAAAGAAAATGGCTGTAATGGGGCAGACAAAAAAAAAAATTCTGGTTTTGGGAGCTGGGAGGTACATTCTTTTTTAGGATTTTTAGAAACAGGTTTTGCTTATTTTGTTTTGATTGTGAGACAGGTCTTTCTGTGTAGCCCAGGCCGTCTTGAATTTTCCTATGTAGTTTAGGTTAGCCTTGAACTCTTAGCAATCTTCTGCCTCAGCTTCCCAAGTACTGAGATTACAGGTGTATGGTATCACGATCTGGCTTTAAAACAAACAGACAAACAAAAAAGCAAAGAAAAATCCCATCCTTTTTTATTTTGTGTGTTGGAATGGTGTGCATACATGCCACAGGGGCCGTCAGAAGTCAGAGGATAAGTTGGGAGAGTCAGCTCTTGCCAGGTGGGTTCTGGGAATCTAACTCAGGTCCTCAACCTTGACAGCAAAACCTCCACCTGTTGAGTCATCTTGTCTGCCCCTCAACCCACCCCCACAACCGCATTTATTTTTAGACAGGGTCTCACTTTGTAGCTCTGGTTGGATTGGAACTTATTATGTACCGCACTGGTCTCAAACTCACAGGGTCTGCCTCCCGAGTGCTGAGATCAAAAGCCTGTATTGATGCAGCCATCACCTAGCAATATTTTTTCATACAATATATCTTCATTATGTTTTTTTTTCCTCCCTCAATTCTTTCCAGATCCTTCCCAGTCCCTTACCTATCCAATTTTATATTTCTCCTTTAAAACACACAAATACAGGGCCGGAGAGATGGTTAGGTGGTTAAGAGCACTGACTGTTTTTCCAGAGGAGTGGAGTTCAATTCCCAGCACCCACATAGCAGCTCACAATTGCCTGTAGTTCCAGTTCCCAGTTCCAGGCAAACACCAAGGCAAATAAATAAAATAAATATTTAAAAATAAAACACACACACACACACACACACACACAAATACACACACACACACTTAATCCCAGCCAGCACTTGGGAGGCAGAGGCAGGTGGATCTCTGTGAGTTTGAGGTCAGTCTGGTCTGCACAGAGAAACCCTGTCTTGAAAAGCAAAACAAAAAACTACTCACAACAACAAAAGCCCACAAATGAATACTCCCCACAGACAAGAAAATTCAAAACAAACAGGCAAAAGACCAAGACAAAAAAATGCTCAACCAAAAGCAAACTGAGCAAAAAGTCCACAAAGATACCTCAGAGTTTGTTTTGTATGCCAGGTGGTTGATACCCAGTGACACTTTAACTGGAGAACACTTGCTTTCTCTTTGCCAGAGGGCATTCACTGCAGATTCAGCTTATTTTTAATGCAATTTAGGACCACCTGCCTAGGGATATTAGCACCCACAGTGGGCTGGAACCTGCCATATTTATCATTAGTAGAGACTTGCCTATGGGCTAGACTGACAGGGGTTCTTTCCCAACTGAGATCCCCTCTTCCCACATGACCCAGTTTGTGTCAGGCCAACAAAGACAAAGCAACACACTTTGTTGTTCTTTTTAAACTGTGTGTGTGTTGCAGTTGTGAGTGTCAAACCCAGGGATTCAGAGGTATGTGAGTACTGAACCACATCCTCGGCTCCGTTTGCTGACCAAGTTACATCTTCAGTCCTAGTTCTTGTTTTCCTTAAGAGTCCAGATGGTTCTCTTCTGAAAGAGTACACCAATGGCTATGCAAAACCGGCCACTTTTGACTACAGCTTTGTAAAATGTTTTAAAGTTCACCTAATTATCAAGGTTAAGTTTTTATTAGCTTATGTTGCTTTCACAGTGAAAAATAGTCCTAAAAATACAAAGAATTAGCTTGAGAATTTTCACCATAAGATACAGAGAGAAATCTGGGAGCATAGTTCAGATACCACAACTACAACTGCCAAGCACGCATGAGGCTCCCTAGGTCTGGTCCCCAGCAAGGGAGCAATGGCAGCTTTTATTATTATTATTATTATTATTATTATTATTTTAGTGTGGGCGCTGAGAACCATTCCTAAAGCCTTTTAATGAATTTGGGTGCTGGAGTTCAGACTCAGGTTCTCATACTTGCCTCCCAAGCACTGTGTCAACTGAGCCATCTTTCAGCCTCTCAAGATAACTTTCAAGCAGGAGACTGATGATCACGTTCTTCCCGGGACATTTTCCCCATGGAAGAGATGGACAAAGTGTGGACAGAGTGTGTGGACAAGGAGCAAGAAGCTACTGCTAGTAGAAACTCACTGAGCAGTGGAAAGAGTGAGCGCTGTAGCGGGGAAGTGGAGGCCCAGGGAAAGGAAGAGATGCAGCAGAAGGCTTTTGGCTATTGCGGGGTGGGGGTGGGGGTGGAGGGGAGTGAGGTTGAGGTGGGGGTTGAGGTGTCAGCCCCCAGACAGCACAGGGCTGGAAAGGAATGCAGGGCACGTGCACATACAATGATCTGTTTGTTTGTTTGTTTGTTTGTTTGTTTGTTTGTTTTTTAATCTGAGAGGGTAAAGGGAAAAAGACACACTCTCTGTTTTCTTCAGAACTTCTCTTTATTCTTTTTTTGCATTCTTTATTTATTTTATTTATTTATTTTTTTTATAAAAGCCTTGGGATTTTTTTAATCCACCATTCTCTTTGGTTTTGTCACACCTAATATACTATCCTTTGTTCTCTGGCATTCTTTTTTTTTTTTTTTTTAAACTTTATTTATTTATTTATTTGCCTTGGTGTTTACCTGGAACTGGAACTACAGACAGTTGTTAGCTGCCATGTGGGTGCTGGGAATCGAACCTGGGTCCTCTGGAAGAGCAGACAGTGCTCTTAACCGCTGAGCCATCTCTCCAGCCCCTCTGGCATTCTTTATTCTTTATTTTCCTGGTGATTTCATTTTCTCATTCTTGATGTTTTCCTTCTATTTCTTTTTTTTCTTTTTTTGCAGTTTGAAAGGTTCTATATCTTATTACTGAACAAACCACTTCCCTGACCTAAATAAGACCAGGACTCAGGTTAAAGATGTTGAACTCCATCTGACAGGACTGACTGATGACCATGATTCAGTATGAACTCATGTCTTGCCATTGTGTGAATCCTTACAGAACCACCTTTGTTCTCCTCCAGTGTCTTCTCTTGGAGTTGTACCTGATTTTGTTACTAGTTTTCATCCGAATCCACTGAGGAATAGGACGGTTTTGCTTTTGTTTCTTGGCCAGGAATCACTTGATTCTGAAAGTCTTATGAGAAGACATGGTGAGAAGCTGAATCAAGGGTACAGAGCACGATGGCGGATGAAAGGCGAAGAGCCTGACTATTTCTTCTAATTCTCTTCTTGATATTTTCCTTCTAACCTTCTCATTCCTGATGTTTTCCTTATAACTCATTTTAACTCTATCTTTATTCTTTTCCTTACAGTTTATATACCCCAGCAAAAATTTTCAGGCAATATAGGAATTACAATATGGTTACGTTTTGTTTTTCAAGTGAATGATCACAATGAATACAAAACAAACAGTAAAAACAGCTTGTTTTCTATCTTCTTACATGATTAAACATTTTACGCATTACATGTGAAAAACAGATTACCCCAAGAACCCACATATAACTCATAGCTAAACAATTTGTTATAGATTAACTGTGTAGGCAAGCAAGATGTTTTTCTCAGTCAGGTCTTTTACTAGCAGGCAGCAGTTTTTCAGTTACAAAGAAAGAACCAGTCACTTTATTATCTTGAAAGGTAATCTTATAAGAAATCTTAAAGGAATCACAAACCTAAACTTTTATAGATGAAAAAGAATTAGTCAGCTCTACTTTAAATCTTTAGGGTGTCCACCCACTCATCAATAGTTTCTTATATCAGGAGATTGAGGGCAGAAATGGGCACAAGGAAATAATCATCACCTTTGATCACCAACTAATCCTAGCAAGAAAAGTGCACCAGCTAATAACTGGGCTGCTTTGTTCTTGTTCCCTGACCCTAAAGAATTTCTCTCTCAACTGTCTGCTTTCTAAAACTTTAGATTATCTTGGATTTTTCACCATAAAGCCATTTGTCAAAAACATCTTGGTCTAACTTTAAGCTATTTTCAAAGCTTTGTTTCAGCTGTGATGCACTCCAAAACCTGAATTCATCTCCCAACATTAATGTTAAAAGAATTTAAGCTGCTGGGCTACTGGACTCAATTGCTTTTCTTAATCATTAGCCTGAGCCACAGTCTACATGGGTCTCATTAGAAACTCATGTGTTCTAGCCCTGTGACACTTTCTTGTTTTATTTTTATTCATCAAAACTCTGTATGAAGTAACATTATTATTATCAGTTAGATAGTACAGCTTAGGAAGGAATCATCTTCATAATAGTTCACAGGTAAAAATGTCCAGAGGAACAGATATTTCCATGAGATAAACATACTACATTACAGGCAGTGGGGATCTCCCCACACCCATTCACACCATGCCAGATACCAGAGAAAGATGGCGGTGGCCAACGTGTAAAGACACAGCAGACAAAAGACATTCTGTGGTCTGTGGTCTGTGGTTCCGGCCTTGCCTGTCTGAGACTGACCCACCAGAGAGGCGCCTCCTGGTGGCTGACTCCTTGAATTTTAATTGCCACCTCCTGCTCCTCTGACATGGTCATGGCATTTGGTTTTCTGTTTAAAAAGAGGAAATCAAAGGAGGGATTATTTTTATTGAAAAATTGCAGTTTTGCTGGATGGTGGTGATGCATGCCTTTAGTCCCAGCACTTGGGAAGCAGAGACAGGTGGATCTCTGTGAGTTTGAGTTCCAGGACAGCCAGAGGTGTTACACAAAAAACCTTGGTTAAAAAAACTAAAAACTGGGGGCTGGAGAGATGGCTCAGCGGTTAAGAGCACCGTCTGCTCTTCCAGAGGACCCGGGTTCGATTCCCAGCACCCACGTGGCAGCTAACAACTGTCTGTAGTTCCAATTCCAGGCAAACACCAAGGCAAATAAATAAGTAAAGTTAAAAAAAAACTAAAAACTTAAAAATATAAAAATAAATAAAAATTACGTGTTGAGGGATCCAGAGAGGCCAGAAGGGGGCACTGGATGTGATGGTACTGGAGTTACAGATGCTTGTGAGCCACCATGTAGGTCCTCTAGAAGAGCAGCAGGTGTTCTTAGCTCTTGACTATTCATATATATATATATATATATATATATATATATATATATATATATAATGTTTTATTTGTTTTTGTTTGTTTGTTTGCATGAGTATTTGAAGGTGTGGGACACACCTCCAGCACTTATGTGGAGGTCAGAGGGTAAACCCAAGTAGTCACTTCTACCAAATGGATTCTGGGGATTAAACTCAGGCATAGGGATGGCTGGAGAGATGGCTCAGAAGTTAAGAGCACTGGCTTCTCTTCCAGAGGTCCTGAGTTCAATTCCCAGCACCCACATGGTGGCTCACAACAGTCTGTAATGAGATCTGGTGCCCTCTTCAAGCTTGCAACAGTACAGGCAGAGAGAATACTATATGTGTAATAAATAAAGTTAAAGCAACAACAACAACAAAACCCTCAGGCATGGTACAGGTGCCTTTCCCCCCTAAGCCATCTCACCAATCCTGACTTACATTTTTGAAATTTTTAAAATTTATTATTATTTTTTTTCCTTCTTTATTTTGTATTTATCAAAAAAACAGTAAAAAGAATCTAAAAATGCCGAAGAATTAACAATAACTATACAGAGGATAATAATCATAAGCATGGCTTATCAAGGGTGGAAATGCAAATAAGATTACTACACATATATTTTCTTTGTGTTCAGCTTTCCCTCTGAATTTTTTTTCCATCCCTGTATATCCTTATTGAAGGTCTCTTCCCCCTCCCACCACATCTGATCATTTTTCTTCTCTGCAACTCCCCATC
>PVIH01006768.1:46912-107591 GCA_004025045.1 Sigmodon hispidus | reverse complement strand
GATGTCCTGGTGAGATTCTGATAATCACAGATTCATCATCTAATTCAGCCTCCTATTGAAAATGAAGAGAGCTGAATGATTACATGTGATTACACACACACACACACACACACACACACACACACACACACACACACACACACACACACACTGAACAAAGCAGGCACAATGTGTATAGAGGAATTGTAATTGAGGGTCATTTTGCTGATAAACTAGCAAGTAGAGAACTCCATTACATAATTTTTTGTTGAATATTATAAACCATTAAGTAAAGGAAATAAATATTGGCCAATGAATTTATATTTTCACATTTTGTTCACTAGTGAGACTAGTTAAATGAAAAGGGAGATACTCCACTGTCTGTCCCCTATGCTGCTATAGGAAAGATCTAGGCCATGTTTTCTCTTCATTTTCTCTTTACAAAACTTCTTATTGTTTTCTTATGCTATTATATTGGCAACTAACAAACCACACCAAAAGTCAATGACTTAAAATGAAAGTCAACATTTTGTGTCTATGAATGTTAGCAACAAAAGCTCTGCTTCCTCCTTATAGACCTGAGGGTCTAAAGATGTTTTTTCTCATCCTCATTAGTCCAAAAGAATATCTCGAGTATGATGATAGCGGAGATGTGCTTGGAAAAGTCTGACTGCTCAAGCACATAAGTATGTTGTACCTCATTGATCAAAAGGAAGCCATATTGCTAAGTCCAAAATCAATTAAAAAAAAGGGCATATAACTTGTTCATGGTAATGTCAATGACAAGAGTAAGGGTTCAAGAAAGAATGGTGAAGTAAAGGTCAGTAGCTGAATCCATTATAAGTCCTGTTATTTTGGTACCTAAACTACCAAATTTAGAAACAAACGCAGTTAAATCCAGAATAGATGCCAAGCCTGGTTCTTTATTTTGTGTGTTCTAACTCTGCAGTCTATAAAACTAAAATAATTTGTGCAATGTTGTGTAAAAGCTGTGACTGAAGCTGGTCTTAGCTCCAAGGCAACTTTGATATGACTCAAACTGGATAGATGATCTCATGTCAAAGAAAGTAGATCATAATCTGATTATTTAAACATAAACATATGTAGTCTGTGTCAGATACAGTAGGTTACACTTGTAATCCCAGCACTTTGGAGGTGGAGGCAAAAGGATCAGGAATTCAAGGTGTGTCCTGGTTACATAGAGAATTTTAAGCCATCCTGGGCTATAAATCCAGACCTTATCTCAATGGCACTCTATGCACCATAAATACGCATGCATCAGATGTTATAGAGTCAGATTCAATTCCCCGTAGCTCATTCTTCATTTGAATACATGCAAGTCCTTTAAAATATAACAAATGAATGTTAGTATAGAAAAACTAAAACCATGTTCAGATACATAGTTGTTACACATTTCACATATATTTTTGAAGTTTCAAAACTGATTTAAGAATGTATTTAATATTTTTTGTAATAAGGGAATACACAAACCATTTTCAGCATTATTAAAAAATAGGTCATCTGTAGAAAACTCAGCCTGTCATAGTTCAGTAAGTACAGTACTTCTTAATAATTCACACACCACTATGCTGTCCTTCTTAAAAGCAGAAAAGAGAACTATATGCTTGGTACTATTTACCACATTTGAAAAATAAATTTCTTCAAACGTGATGGGACTCAAATACTATTTGCTGACATTTTAGGTAATGTGAGAATGTGGTGATGGTAAAGCCTGTCTCTGGAGTACATACAGCAAAGCAGATCTCTTCACTAAGAAAAATGTGGTTAAGTAATTCTTATATTTACAACTTAAAATCAAGAAAAGCATTAGCCTTTTTGTTCACATCAAATTTGAGGCAGTTCTCTGTACAATGGTTTCATAAAATCCCATATCTTACTGGGTATTTCTATTAAAAAAAAAAAAAACCTTATGGAGAAAATAGGTCCGAAACCTACTCTAGTTGCTCCTAGAAACAAAAGCAAACACCTTCAGATTGCTCTTTTTTTCTAAATATATGTACAAAATAATAGTTTAAAATACAAGTGGGGTGTGTTGTTATATAGCTGTAATCCTAACATTTGGGAGACTAATTCAGGAGGATCACAAGTTCAACATCAGCCTAGACTATAAGGAGAACTCATGTGAAAAGTGAAATATTCTATGAATGTCATAGAATTCAAGTGCTTAAAGACTATGAAGAGCCTTTGCCCATAACTTCTGCATGAACATGTACTGTCAGTGTCAATCTATTCTATGCCTATAGGATATTGCATTATAATAGCCCACTGACCATGCTCAGTCAGTGTTAGCAGATACCACAGGAAATACGGGTAAGCCATCTATGCTTAATGGCTTCTCCCAGCAATCTCTTTTTAAAAACAAACACTTTGGAATTCAAATTGAGATGTATACCTTACTCAGCTATGTACTTTCATGCATCTTCCCATGTCATCATGTAGATACATATATGAGAAATGAGCACCTATAGGTGCTTGTGCTTTTGAAAGAGATCAGAAACAATGCAAAAGCCCCAAACGGAAGTCTGGAAATCATACTCTGAGTGTTTCTGTTTCCAGTTACTAGTTGCTTCTCTTGTCCTGTGCTAATTCTCAGCATACCTGTAACCATTTAGATTCTTTGGTGCTCTCTTTTCTTTGCACTCCTAACCTATCAAGCCATTTTAGTTATTCCTGCCACAGCCAAGTAAACAGCTGAGAAACAGGGAAAAGCACGTAGGTCAGAAGTATGTTTCATAGGATGCCTTGCAAGCCCTATGCAATCAAATGACCCATTATAACTTTAAGACAAAATTTACTTAGCAGTTGCCACTGAACACCAATCAAAGTTTGTCAGCTTCCAAAAGACATTACCACACCTATGAACTTTCTTCCAAAATAATTTGTATTACTCCTTTCTGGAACTTGCTTCCAAAATAATCTGTGTTACTTCCTCTTTCTTTGATAAAAAAGATTATTTTCCTTTATTCTGTATATGTACCAGAGACTGTCTAGTGTTTATGTTGTAATTCTATCTTTCCATTTTCCCTCAAATAAAACTCCCTTTCTTCAATATTTATTTTTATAATTTTATTTAATGATGACAACCCAAACCTAACCACCAGTGTGACATTTCTACTAGGATGGCTTCCTTGAGACTATATTCAAGCTAAGCACTGTGCTATCATTCTGTTCCTAAGTCTGCTTGCTCTAGCCTGTCCCATTTCAGTACTTAGGGGCATTAATCCTCTAACCTATGACAGTAACCAGGTATTGTGTAATGTTTTTTATTTCTTGTTTCTTCTTTCCCTGGGGCAAAATAAGTCAGGGAATCATGTGGTGTTTACTGCTTAAGTTTTGTCATCTCTGATACCACCGAAGGCTGAACTCTTCAAGACTATTTCACTAATATCCTAACTTGAATTGTTTTTTAATTGTTTATTATTATTTATTGTATACATATATATGATGTTTGGTTTGCATGCAAATATGGAAGTCAGAGAGCAACTCTTTTTTTTTTCTTTTTTATTTTGTATTTATCAAAAAAAACACAGTAAAAAGAATTTAAAATGTGGAAGAGTTAACAATAGCTATACAGAGGATAAGAATCATAAGCATGGCTTATCAAGGGTGGAAATACTGTGAAGTCCTCTCTTCCTTCACAGGGACTCTGGGATTGAACCTGGGCAATTATTTTTGTTATCCAGCAAGACATCTCTCAGGCTGTTATCTTTCCAGTTAGTCTTATTCTCCATCATTCCAACCTCCACACTATAAACAGAATGTTTCGCCTCAAAATGGTATTTAAAAGTCCAACTATATAGAAAAGGGAAAGAATTTTATAGTAAATACTCTTAATTTACCATCTAGCATTAGCACATGACTGTTCTTGCTTGCCATTGTAGAGATTATATCTGTCTGTCCCCAGTGTAATCTATGCAACTTTCCATGGGCTTTCAATTGACCTGAAAATAAAATTTAAATTATTATATATGGTCCAGCATAAGAAGGCCACTGCCTTTCCTCTAGTGTATCCCAAATTGTGTCTCCCTTCCCTGGCTCCCCCTTTCTCTTTAGCCACCTTTCTTGTTCTTATTAACTAAGTCTCCATAAATCATCCGAGTCTTAAATGTCACTTTCTCAGGAAAGCCTTCTTGATCCTGTGCTGAATGAGGCCAGAGAAGACTGCCTTCATTTCTCCTTCACTATACCCATCAAAATTACATAAAATTATTCATGTGATGAAACTTGTGATGCCCACTGTGTAAGACTAATAAGAGCCAAAATAGCAGAGCATTTTTTAAAAGCCACCATTTCAAAGAGGAGAAGGAGGAGATAGAGTAAGTTTGAGCAGGGATTTGCATGTCTTATCTAGGGATTTGGGTTAGACTGAATGAAATACAGGCTACTGAAAGTTGTAAACTAAAGAATGACAACATATCATCTATTTCAACAGTATCCCTCTGACTGCTGTATCCAGTACATGGTGAAGAGAAATTAATATGCAACACTCAGGCTATTTTTAACTACAAGTAACATATTAACGAACTAAGGATTACATTATTCATAAGCTTATAAGGAGGGCTTTGATTCCACTTTGTACAGCTCTGTTTTGCAGACTGACCATACCCTGGATTATGACTCTTGCTTCTTCATCACTGTTATAGGCACAACCCTGATGATTATTAGGATATCTGTATGAAAATCAAAAAACAGAGAGAATGTTGACAAACTATCTAAAAGGAATTGACAGATACTACTTTTAAGCTAAAGTACAGTGCCAATGCTTTTTAAGAAATTTGTGAATACTAAAGATAAAATTTGTTTTTATATATTTTATTCTTTATTGTTAGAAAGTACATTCAATAAATTATTTAATGCACATAAAAAAATCACTATTTCTAGCTCCCAACTAAAAACAAGGGAAAACTGAAGCCCATACAGATAAAAAAAATTCTGAAAATGCTTACAGATTACTCTTTTAAAAATACTCATTCTTAGTAATGTATTTCAAAACAACTAAAAAACAAGTTTTATTGTTCTCAGGACAAATGATAAATGTTTACTGTAATAGATATGCCAAATATATTGCTTTTATAATTAGCATATATATATACACACACATATATAGCAAACACCATATCGAATCCTTCTAAATGTACATGATACTTGCTAATTTAAACATAAATTAGCCTTTTAATAGCCCTAGATACATGAGAAGATTTTCAGTAAGACAGAAAACAGCCTTGCCTGGAATATTTCACTCTTATTTTGGACATACCCAGTTATTAGTTTTTGTCATGAATAAACCAACAAAGTTGTAAGGAGACAGCTAATCTTAAAAGCAGATTTTTATCCTTGAATGTATAAATAACAGTCACAACATATGAACATAATCAGCTCTTATTTTACTTATTCTATTATCACTGTACTTACTATTGAGGGTGTGGATGTTCTAAGGCATAAAAAACAAGGACAGTTTGGAGCATCCTATATGCCTCTTTTAAAAAATGTCATTAAATATATGACTAATGACAATGAAGTACTTAAGTAAATAATAAATGAATTTCACTTACCTGATTCACAGTAATGGGAGCCTTATAATCCATTGATATTCCAAGGTTTATATTTGGCTTGAAAGGAGAAAACCATGGAAGAAAAAACGACAAGCCTGACTTGTAGAAATAAAATTGTTGGAAGTATCAAGTCCAAGAATCCTCTGAAGCGGAAACTCTGGACCATTTTGAGCTGTGATCTGTATTGGGTTTTTTTTGTTGTTGTTGTTGTTTGTTTGTTTGTTTTGCATGTAATACATCTCACATTGATCTGTCACTAGAAGTTAGCAGGACCTTTTCTCCTACAAGAGTGTCATTTATGATCTTTGAACTAAGAAAAGAAAGAGCATGTACAAATATATACTGGAAAATCAGGAATGTCATGACATATTAAGAATTAGAAAGAAAAAAAATTAAAGAGTATCTGAAGTATTAAATGAATACCATGGCTCCATAGCATTGCTCCAAACATACTAACAAAAATTTCTATAAATACTCATAATGTTTTTGTCAAACTTATTGTATTATCCATTATGAATGAGTTACAATATGAGAAATGCTGTATTTAGAAAACAAATTTCACCTCCTAAACATCCCATAACATTCCCAAATAGCACCACCAATTGAGTACCAAATGTTCAAATGCATAAGCGTTTGAGGTCATGTCACATTCAAAACATAACACAGTGCAACCAGGGTGTGGTTAAAAAAAAAAAAAAAACACCTTAACCCTGGTATCACAGAACAATAGACCAAATCTTGAGTACTTACCAACCATCTGAAGTCAGTTAACTTTCCAAAAAAGGCCTGGTCTGCCTTAGAATAACTAAGTTACTGGGGCAGTAACATGGCTCAGAAAATAGAAGTATATGCCCCTACAAGCATGTTGATGCAAGTTCCATTTCTAAGAGCCATGGTAAAAAGAAAGCAGTGACTCCCAAGTGTTATCTTCTGACCTTCACATGCATACTATGAAACATACATGTATACAGACATGAATAAATATTTAAAAAATGAAGATACCTAGTGAACTAATATACATAAATATGGTTTGAAAATTTAAACTCCTGTGGAAAAATTAATAACTTAAATTAGACTTTATGATTTATCCCTTTAGCTTTTTTTCTTAGAATGCTGGGTTGGATCTTAAGCATTTTGTGTACAATAAAGTGCTCCCCCCAGTGTACAACAAATATTTTTAAAGATACATCATTATAAGATATACTACTTGTTTTATATGCCCCCCAAGGCATGTATTAAAGAATTGATCACTACTGGATCATCATGTGATGTTATAGAGTACATACCCTTGAGTGGGGTTATTAGAATCCTGGCCCCTTTCCACCCCCATTCAAGTCATAAACAGTTTTATCACATTTTCTTGCCAAGATTTTCTGGAGAACCAAAAGCAATGAGGTCAACAAATCATGGGTTGAAACCTCCAAAATCTATCTATCTCAAGTGTTTGCTACAGTAAACAAAATGCTAACAAATGTGACAATTTACTTAAGGCCAGAATTTCCTATTTTGACTAATTAGTTAATGAATATTACAGAATATTTGTTAATTTCCTGAAGATATAGACTATGGTCAATTTTTTTTTATGTGATAAAAATTGGCAACCTGCCAGCAAACCAACAACCCAACTTTCCTATCTTTATTACCCTTTTCTCAAATCTTCTCCCAGAGTAAAAGCCGTCTTTTTCTATGGCACATCCTTATTCTCTATGAAATCTGTCTTTCTCACAGAAATATTTTTCAAGATCATTATTTCAATTTACAGAAACAAATTTACCATTCTGGCAAAACACATCCCATGGAAACAGAAACTAACATGTCACCATGAGTAAGTCATAATATTTCAAATGTTATTAGTTGCACTTCATTTACTGCACTAGAATTCATCAACCTTTTATGGAGAAGGATCCTTAGATAAATGAAATTGAGTTCATATTTACTATGGCCTGTAAGTGTCAAAATGCTCATATTTTTCTCTAATATTTTAACACAAGAAAATTAACTATATTTTCCTTTTTCTCTAAATGAGGCTGAAATTAATGTATACAACTAAAACAAAGCTTATGTCATTACAATCTGGTAGGAGAAATATATGTGTGTGTGTGTGTGTATGTGTGTGTGTGTTAGTGTTATCTCTGTTGTTATGCCAATAAAGGGAATATGATTGTACTTGCCACATAATTTTTTACTTACCAAGATTTTATTTGGACATCAGAGTATTCAAACTTGTTTGTGAAAAGGCATCGGAATTGACAAAGCATAGCCATAGACTTCATTTGAATGCATTCTCTTTTTGAAACAAGTGAGAAAGAAGGCCACTCCATCCTAAGCAGTCATATCAATCACTCAGAGTTGGACTGGATAGTTGATAGTATGAATGAGAAGTGGTAATATGTCTTCTCTTCATAAGTGGATATTTTAAAATAGATATGATTGATTTCTAGTTGACATAGAGAAAAGGAAATATAGACTTTTTTCATGCTTTCTAGTGCTCCTCAAGTTGATAGAGTACAAACAGAGGTTCAGGAGATCCCTTCACTGTTTTCTTGCAAATAGTTTTCTGAAAATATAACCCCTCAATACAAACTCTATCCTGGAGCCTTGGAACCCAGGTTAACAATATTTATTTGCAAAACATAAAAATTATCAGAGCCATGTGAAAAGGCAAGTTACTCTGGCAGCTTCCCAAGGTCCTGAGAGGCACTGGCCATCACTGAAAATATAACTAAGTGGGGAACCGCACACAGGAAGAAGATGTTATTAACAGGAAAAAAAAAACATAATAGCTGCTTGAGCATATAGATGAGGTAGAGATCCCATCCCTGGAGATCAATTTGTGAGTAGTAAATTGCTTTCTAAGGATGCTTTTAGAATGATAGGGTTGTTTTGGTGAATATTAGATACCAGTTTGGGCCAGATATAAATAGCTAAGGACAAAGGAGAAAGAGGAATTTGCCGTCTCTGAGGGCTTCCTTTGTACCTCTTCCATTGGTAAAGAGTGCCTCAATATAAATGTCATACAAATATTTAAAGAGAATTTAAAAGCCATAAAGTGGTAAGACACACTTGTAATCCTGTCTATTCAGGATGCCAAGGCAGGAAGATCACAAGTTTGAGGCCAGCCTTGGTAACCAATGAAGGCCTTGTCTAAAACAAAAATGTTTCTAAGATTTGAGCTGGAGCTCAATGTTAGAGCCATTCCCTCACATGTGTGAGACTGACCCTGGGTAGAATCTTCAGAATCAAAATTAAATTAAATTGATCTGGAAAAATATATCAGCTCAGGTATTTGCCTAGCTCTGTTACTTCACTGGGTCTCCCATTCCTGGAGTAAGCACTGGTACTGATGAGTAAGCCAAGTTTTGCTCTGGGACCTACAGATGAGTCTATGGTTTTAGTGGATTGAAGAAGTGTGACACATTTTTAATATCTCATGAACATCTATGAATCACTTAGCTACAGAGTAGAACTTGTTCTTCAGGAAAAATAAAAAGAGTAATTTTCCCAATTCTGTTATCGACTGAATCATGTTCATTCACTTGCCAATGTACTCACTCTCTTAAACATTTTTTCTGGTAGGAAGTTGACTTATTTTGGCTGCTTATAGTAATAGATTTTATTTCTTAGAGAAAATTTGGGTTTACAGAAGAAATGTGAAAGTTACAGAGTATTTTAATATGCTGTTCATCTCCATTGTTCTAGTATCTTCTAGTTTCCCCTTTTATCTATGTGGTAATTTCTTAAAATTGATGAGACAATATTTGGACATTATTTTAAACTTAGGATAATACTTTATAATAAGGTTTATGCTTTGTGTTTTAGAGTACTACTTGCCTTGATAAATGTATAAGTACAATAAATATTCCTTTAGAGACTTCTCTATTTTCTTAGCAATATGCATTTAAGTTCTTTTTATGATATGATGCTTCAATGTTTCCTGACATATCTATGCTCTTAAGTGTAATATATATTTATATATGTTTAAGTTTGTTTTAACTTTCAGTTTTACCTTTAAGTATAAGGTATTCAAAGCATAGAACACTGAGAAATCAATGTTTTAATCTCAAGTGGTAAGAAGTTTGCCTTCATTTAGCTATTTTGTTATTGTTGGCTACAAAGTTCCTCTTTGCTTATCTTAACATGTTTAGCACAAAATAGTAATCGCAATATTTAAATGTTTAGTATATTTATTTCTAAGCTTCTGCCTCTTGCTTTGATTTTTCCTCACCTATCTCTTCCAGGTGGACCCTCACATTCACACTCACTTTGACCTGTCTTCAATAAATGAAAGCTCAATCTGTGATTCTGTGTATAAAAATACTCAAGATCTTAACAAAACTAAGAGGGATAATATAGCCCTAAACTTGGAAAGTACAGATGTGTTATTTTCCCCATTCTGTGAATATACCACATATTTAGACTCAAAGAACACCTTACATGCCTCTGGCCAAGGAACTAATTTTACAGTAAAGAATGTGCACCTGTGGGCTCATTCTATAAAAGTTATTAGTCTTACCACATGTCTCATCATCCCCAAATTGTTGTCTTGCTCAAAGCTCAGTTGCAGAATCAGCCAATAAACATTTAGTGAGGATGAGAAAATAAGTTCATGAAATAGTATGTGTCTTAAACCAGAGGCAATCTCTCTCTCATATATATAATATAACATATAAACTATATATTATAAATACATAAAGAATGAAGATGAAGTGATTATCAAAAGGAAATTGGATAACTCTTCTTAGCACTTTGATCTATAATCCTGACCAGTGGAAACTACAAGCAAACCATTAAAACAGGGCCACTAAGAAGTATACATTCCAGAAGTGAAAGGTTAGACTCACCATCTGGATAAAGCAATCAATCTAGTTCAAAGAGAATCTAAATGATATATCAACTCAGACTCCATGACTAGTTACAAAAGTGAGACTGAAGCATGTATATTTTACATTAGTTAGCTTTTTTCTTTCAATTGTATTGTTTCCTGGCTATATTGTATGGAGGAAAATGGTGGTATCTAATGTTTTAGAGTTCATTTGGGAATATGAAAAAACTGATATTGCCCTTCACTGATAGTAGTCATGGGACTAAACATTTTCTTAGAAGGATAGATGAGAAGTTGGACTTTATGCGCCATATGATCTTTGTCATGAAGACTCCTCTCTGCTGTAGAACAGCATGAAAACAGCTATAAACAATATGTGAAAGAATGTGTGTGACATTGTCCCAACCAATATTTTAGTAGCAAAAACACATAGCCAGTCAGCATGTGGGCTATACTCTGCTGACTCTTGGGAGTAGATGATAGGGAAATCTTTTGATTCCTATGCTGAGGATTGAGATTTTACTTGAACAAATGAACTCAATAGATGCCACAAACTTCCAATGTACTTTCTTCTAGCATTTTGAAGTGGAAAGTACATTATTGTTACCTGTCATTAACCTGAAGTGTGTCAGTACATTGGAATATTTTTCTTTTTATCTGATAGCAGATTTATTGATATAAACACTACCAAAACAAAGAAATAGAGTAGATGTGAAGGACTCAAAGGGATGAGGATGAGCAATAGTGGGTAATCTGGTTTGTCCCACCACATCACTCTCTAAAACTTTCCAAACCTTAGTGCTTGCTCCTTTACCCTCTTGGGTATGGATGGTTGAAACAATTTCAGAAAGCAGCAGGAGATCAGAGGACAGAAGCAAAGAGGGTGGGTTTTTATTTATAGTACTTTCTCCCTACCTGTCCAAAGACTGTATTCCTTTACTCCTCCTCTCTATGACTTCTGAAATACACAACCGTTCTATGTTCCCATAATCATGCCCTCTTCTTGTCTTTCAAGTCTAGGATAGATGTTTCTTGGTGCTTCCAGCTTTGAATGCTTCCAAACCTCTTACTGTGTTCTTTTTCTCATGTCCAAATCATTACAAAATAGTCCTTTCATTATGCCCTCTTTAATTTCCATTTAAGACTGTTATGGTTCCTACCAAGACCTTCACTGACAAGGATGTTGATAATTTGAAGACACTGCTACTTCAAAGATATTAAAATATGAAAAGAAATCTGTACCTTAAGATCAGTGAACTATACTGGTTGGTAATACATGCTTGATAAATGAATGAATCAAAAACTTATTATCAGTCAGTGAGGCAGTGTGATGTTATCAATTTATATGTTGTACAGAATGAATGTGAAAAATCAGAATCAACACTGCTTCTTCTTAACTACTTAGATGCTATTGGGGAGGGGGCTTGTTTCTGGAAACCAACAAAAAGATTGCAGGACTCCTAGTTGTTAAACCAGAAACAAAAACATTAAAAGGTGATTAAATGATACCATTTCTTATGAGATCATCCCAAAGCCAATGCTTCCAACACAATATACTTCCCCTTTCTGTGAAACAGTAGGAGGAACTGTGTAGGGACGCAAGAAAGCCTTGAATGAATGTGTAAAGAGCTGGTGAAATCCTGAGTGAATGAGTATTGTTTGATTTGAGCACAATCAACTCAAAGAATCCAATGCCTCGAGGGTAATGCACAAAGCCTTTCTGGGTAATACTCAGAGTGATGACAACGCCTGCTCTCCCTGATGCAGCTCTTAGGGTGCAGTTGCACTTCTGTTATTTTAAATCCCAGCACTAATGCTGGTGAAAAGTATGTAAAGCTTGGAAAAGAGGAAATATTTGTGATTTCTGGTGATGATTCATTGTGAGTGCATTGTAATGTTTGGATGTTTTCACAGGTGGAAAGAGTTTGCCCACCCCTACTATCCACTTATTGAAAAGCATAGTAGTTGTCAAGAGATACAGATAACAGGAACAGAGCCACTGGATTAGGAGTTTTCTCTTGCACTGTGGATTTCTACTGGACATATAGCTACTAGGGTAGACTTTCCAGTCGTGTCAGAATTGGGTAAAAAGTCAAAGCTTTGTTCCAAGTTTTTACAAAAGGTTTTATCACCACTATAGGACTGTGAGACCATTTCTCAAGGAAAACATGATATTAATCATCCCTGTTTCCAGTCTGAGGTAATAAACTTTTGGTTCTTTGGAGCCTTGGGTACCCTCCCTCAAACCTTTCCAGAACTAGCAATGTCAAATCCATTTGACATTGAGTGTTTTTAATTGTGCAGAGCTGCAGCACTCAGCATAAATCAAGCTGGTATATTTTAACTTCAGCTATTCAGAGCAACAAAACAACAAAATGCCCTTTTCTTTTAAGGATATCCTATTAAGGTGGCTGAATCTTACTCCTTAAGTACATATGTTTTTAATATTGTATGGACATGTAAAATAGAATGCATTATCCCCATTTAATTTGAAAGAATGAATGACATATAAGCTATGATTATTCTGACTTGAAACTTTGACAGGCTCGGGGGTGAACAAGTGAGCCTGTTGCTTTGGGAAAACACAACTGGCAGTAGTTATTCCTAGTGATAAACCGTATATAAAACACAAAAATTTTAGAAAAACAATGCTTTTCTACTATGAGTATGGCAGCAATAGTTAAACACTTTTCTGATAAAATTAGTGATGATACTAACATATATAACAAAATTTATTGACCTTTCAAAGACCTGTGTAATGCAATAATTCAATATTTAGGAGCAATGACCTATACATAAGTTACAAAATCATGCTTGACTAAAAGATCCATTCAAAGTTTGAATTTGAATATAACACACAATAAAAGCCTTTTTATGTTGCTATTAATCTCGAAGGAGCTACCATTTGTTGGCTTTTGGTACCATAATTAAGAAAAATATTCATAGTTACTTAAGTGAGTTAAATGAAATACTCAATTTTCCATGCGGTGTGTGTGTGTGTGTGTGTGTGTGTGTGTGTGTGTGTGTGTGTGTACACTGTTGTGATGTGGAATGTCTTTCTGTATGCTGTGAGTTACCATTGGATAATAAAGAAGTTGTTTTGGCCTGTGGCAAAGCAGCTTAGAGATGGGTAGAAATATCGAGCATAGATAAAGGAGGAGGGAAGAGTCAAGGGAGACACTACAGGCTGCTGCTGAGGAAATAAATGACAGGTAATCCACAAGCCACATGACAATATAATAGATTAATAGAAATGGGTTGAGTTTAGTTGTAAGAGTTAGTTGGTAATAAGCCTGAGCCATAAGCCAAACAGCTTGTAATTAATATATACGTTTGTGTGATTATTTAGGGTTAAGCAGCTGCAGGACTTCAGGTCTGGACCTCAGACCAGATTGGCCAGGAACTCCTGGCTACACTGTTTTGTAATCTTGGAAGCCAAAATTCAAACAAAATAACTGCTGAAAATAACTATTTCCTCCTCCTGCTCCTCCTCCTCTGCCTTCATCTTTCTCCTCTTTTCTCCCCTTCTTTATGCATGTGTTCACATTGTGGAATAAACAGAACTTACACAAGTGTATAGCAGTGTTGTATGCTCCATCTAACAGAGTTCAATTTCATGTACAAATAGAATGCTATTTGGCCACCAGTGCTCCAAGTACAGTTAATACTGGCCACCAGCAGGTATGAGAATAGAGCCTTTCATAGTCTTTTTTCTTCCATTGGCATATCTGGTTTTACAATTGAGTTCTTAAACTCCATCTCTCCCAAAATCTCTTCATAAAGTTGGACATAGTATACTTTCAAGAGATTTCAAACGTTGTAAAAATGATTTAAGTCGTCTTGCCATAGTGCCAACTACAAGACCACACATAAGTTCCACAGCCTAGCTAGCCTCTTTGACACCAGATTTTGAAGAGATTTTCTAAAATGCTAACTAGTGTCTCTTGTTTTACATTCTTGTTCTAAAAGCATACTTAACTTTTCTCAAAAAAGAAACACTTGCCTAGTTTGACTTGTGTATGCTTGGTTTGTAGGCACTGTTTTATATATTTTGTTTCAAGTTAATTCTCAGACTTAGTCTTATTTACTTGTGGGATAGATCTGGATTTTTAGTGGATATCCGAAGTGTGCACTGAACCATTTTAACTAGACATGAATTGACCTTTGAACTCTATCTTTCAGCACTGATCAACGGCTGAAGTCTCTACTGAGTTCACCATTGCTTCCCTCCTACAGTACTCCATGTCTCACTGTTTGCTTGCACAGCTTAGGGGTCACTTCATAATGTGAGTGACATTTATAGTGGGTCCTCTGCTACCCCTGTACTTTTCTTTGTTACTGTATCTTCACTTGAATTCTGAGCAGATCTTACATGGTTATCTTATTTCTCTGTCTTCTAATCCCCCAACCCAGTAAGATTTCAATCTTCTGCTTTGACTTCCAAGTAAGAATACCCAGTAAATGGAAGGATCTTCTTGTAAAAAGTCAGGTGTGTTTCCCACAATACTCTTCTACTTGTTTTCTTTGTAGTGATGCTGACTATTGAACTCAGTACCTTACATATGTTAACTAAATGCTCTACCATTGAGCAGCATCCCTAACTCTATACTTGTATTCTTTAAGCTCAGAGCTCTTCTAGTGTCTTCTTCAATTTGATTGATATCCAATGCATTCAAACAACTTTTAAAACATGGTTTTCCAGGATTATAGTTGTCACTACCAAGAGGATTAGACCACCAAAGATGTTCTTCCATCCAAATGTTTATGTATCTTAGTTGAGAGTTAATAGTGTCTCCCAATTTTACACATTCCCTTTCAATCTGCAATTCTTTCCCTATCTGCAGGACCTCACTTCTGCATTGATGGCCTCTAGCAGGGGTGTGGGTGAGGAAAGACTTGTTTTCTTTAAGGGTATGGCCACAGGGAGTTGAATTATGCTCCAGTAAGTAAATGAGCAGCATGAATGGGCATTTTTGTAAATGGGGAGATCATAAGAGTGGGTATAAATCTGAGAGGCCTGATAACTGGGTTTGATGGGGTGCGTGATGTCAAATCACCACATAATAAATATATAAAGAAAAAAAAGAAAACCTCCCTCTGTGGTTTTTACTACTTACCATAACACTCTTCACCACCCTCAGTTTACAGTCACTTATCCTTTGCTTTCCTCCCCTGTGATGCATGCCTTTGCACTTTGATTCTCACTTGTCACCTCTGCCTCAACTTTTGTCAGTACCCTGATAAGTCTTATCCTTCATGAAGGCAGCACACCAATCATTTTAACATCACAAATTCCAATGATTCTTTCTGTCTAATTCCATTCCATCTCTATATTTACTTTATTTCTTAATTACTTTTGAATCAATAGCTGTTCTCACAGTCTTTCAATATGCCAGTCACTACTGTTTTTATTTCTTTTCAGGTGGATTCTTGTCCGTAAGGTTAATAACATGATTCATCAATGCTATAATTAGCTCTCTAACTTTTTCCTGACACAATGCCTTCACTATAATAATCTATCCATACATTAGTCACCATACATGTCTTCTCTTTTTTTCCACCTGGATTGATGGGAAAAAAGTCAATTATGCCAATTTATTACACCATTCATGATAATATATTTCTCCAAAATGTACTTGAAATTTATTTGCCAAGAAGTATGGTATTCAGTGGAATTCAGCCTGCAATATAACCTCTAGTGATTCTTACCTATTGGTACCCATGCTCTTTTATACTGTCCTCCCACATTGAAAAGGGCTGGCCCATATGGCAATTGGATACAGTAAAAGAAATAGTATATCTCTTGAATCTTTGCCATAAAAGAGAATGATTCTCTTTGATCACTCTTGTGTCATTTCCATTAGAAGAAACCAATTGTCATACTCTGAGAATAATAGAGTATTCTGTCATGAAGCCCATGTGGGGAAGAACAGGGGCATCTTCCAAGAATCACTCATGAGAGCCACCATGGGAGTAGATTGTCTAGTCCCAATCATGTCTTCAGATGACTGACATCCCAGATCAAGTGATTTCAGTTTCATCAGAGACTTCAATACAGACTTGGCAAGCTATGTCTCCCCACAAACATCTGACACACAGAAACTGTGAGATGATAAAATGCTTGTTTCTTCAAGCCACTAAGTTTTGGAGTAATTTCATTACAATAATAAATGACCACATCTAGGGTGTAGATATTTATATCCTGATGCTTTAAATGACCTTACTGCCTTTCTTCTCCTTCATCATCCATATATTTATATTCAAATCCAACAGTTGAAGGCTTGTACTGGTCAAACTTTAGTTCTATAGGAATCACCTAGTTTCTCAACCTCCTACTTCACTGTTCATTAACTTTTTGATAATGGTTAAGAAGCTCCTATTGAACCAATCATCTATAGAAAATCATCATGTCTAAACAGAAAAATACACAATCTTAAAAGATTAAGGACAATCAGAAAACAGGCAAACTAGAAGATAATGATCATTTATAATAAGTCAAATTTTAGTTTGAGGTTCTGATTAAGGGCAAATTACAATATATACTCCTGTAGTGTTAGAAGTGAGAGGAGGTATAAATGAATATATAGACTATGTAGTCTTTTTATTTAAAAAATAAAGAAGAGAAATCATAGCATCTTAAAAATGATGAGATACATCTCAGAAAAAGTCAGATGGAAAGAGTCTCTAAATAAACTTTTTGCATTTTTAATTGATCACCAAAACAGGCAGATGTGGTCTGAAAGTCAGGACAAATCCTAAATAGACCTGCTAACTTGAAAGAATGGAACAGTCATTTCCTCTGTCATCTAATGAGCAGCCAGTTCTATTTAACTACAGTTCATTTAACTGCCTATTTCTTCCCCCTACACATGTGCCCAAGAGAATGTATCCTTTAATGCTAAGCCTCCTACCTTGCTTTTTCTCATGCACATACAACACACGTGTGTGAAAACATAGCATATAAACAACTGAGAATGAAGGCTATTTGTGTGTATTCATGCTGTATGTGAACATATACATTTGCATATGCATGCTTGGGTGTGGAATCCAGAATGTGAGAACTGTAAGCCTCCTTGCCTGACTTTTTACATGGGTTCTGGAAATTGAACTCAGGTTCTCATGAGAAACCTGTATTCTAGAGATGTCAATTGATAACTTTTTTGAAGTTTTTCCCACATCTTCTTGTAAAGTATTTAACTTTAAAACATCACAGCTCATTCATGCATTTATTCATCTTCAAATAATCAGCATATTTGTGGGTAAGGGTCAAAGTGCTATAATATTTCAAAGTAATCAGAAAGACTGGTTTGAATAGATCAGGTAAATTCCTTTCAGATTTTCTCATAGGTAGGGTACTTTGTAAAATTTATCACCATTTGACATTCCTTCTCCATTTGTGCCTTTTACTTTAGTCTGAGACATATAAAGGAGGGAGTAAAGAGTGGCTTTCGGTATACATGAGGAAAACGGTCAATTTTTTTTTTTTTACATAAAGTAGAAATCTATTCAAAGGTTGGCACTTTGTCTATTCTACTGTGAGAATATTGTTCAACCTACCTCCTGTTTTAAGACAATATTTGTTGGAATTTGGTCTTTATATAACTTCACTATTTCAGAAATAGTTTATGAGTCAAACAAGAAATGTTTGCCTGGAAGTACAATCTAACTTCTTACTAAATGCCAAGGTGGACAGGCAGAATTTCTGTCCCACCAGCAACTCTCAAATACCTGTCAGTCATTTTCTGGTAATTGACTTGAAAGCTTAATATTACTTATTAGCTCAAGCTTGTTACTAGACAACTCTTACACTTTAAGTTAACCCATATTTCTATTTAATTTTAGCATGTGGCTTGGTACCATTTCTCAGTAAGATATTCTCATCTTGCTTTCTCTGAATCTAGCTGGTGACTCCTAATTCTGCCCTTCCTCTTCCCAGAATTCCCCTTTGTCTGGTCTCCTCACCTATACTTCCTGACTGGCTACGGACCAATCAGCATTTTATTAAACCAATTCAAGTAAGAAATCTTTATAGTGTATTAGAACATTATCCCACAGCAAAGGTGTGATTTTTCAGACTCAGCTATTGACAAATACAAATGCAGGTCTCAGAAATAAAGCTTATCTCCCTAAAAATGAATTTGTTGCACAACCAGTGAGTGGAAACCTCTGTGGGTGGGTTGCAGTCAAGAATTCAGACCTAATGGCCAATTATGGTTTTTCATACACAAATTTGGGAATAATTGGTTCCAGGATCCCAAAAGTTACTCTAATTCTGATATGAAATGGCATAGTACTTACCTATAATCTATATATATATATATCCTTATATACTTTAAACATCTCTGAATTACTTATACTACCTTATATAAGAGAAATGCTTAAAAATAGTTTTTATGCTTTGTTGATTGAGAAACAATGAGGGAGAAAGTCTATAAAATTTTAATAAGGGCATCATGTAGCTTTGTCTGAATATTTTCAATCCAAGGTTAATTGGATCCCAGATGTAGTAGATACCAAACATAAAAAAGGCCAAATGTATTTACACTCCTCCTTTCAGCATCTTAATTTCTATGACTTCTATTTTTAATTAAAAATATTTAATTAAAATATAATTACATGATTTTTCCTCTCCCAATTCTCTCTTTAATCCCCATGTTTCTCTTTCCAACACCCTCAATGTTTCCCCCTCATTCCCTCTCAAATTGATAGCCTCTTTTTATTATTGTTGTTACATATATATATACACACATAAGTATATAAATACAACCTGCTGAATTCCTTTAGTGCAAATTGTTTTATATGGCTTTAGGCTGATCACTTTGTATTGGGTAATTATCCCTGGGAGAAGCTAATTCTCCTTCTCTCAACAGCCATTAGTTACCTGTAGTTCTTTGTCTAGGAGTGGTATTCTGTAATATTTCTCTATCATTGATAGCATGTCCATTGAAGAGGATCAAGCATCTCTGATAATATTTCTTATTGAGAATAGAAGGAATTGGAGAGCCTTTGAAGACAATTCTCAGGACTCTGAGACAGCACTTTTCCACTCCTAAACTTCATCCTGACTCCAGCATCTAACAGATCCATTTGTTTGAGCCTCCATTCATCAACAATCACGGAGATCCATAATCTTCCACCTGACTTTCACATACAGACTCCAGAAGTGAATGGTTCCAGGACATTCAAGGATAGTCCAATCTGTGGGTATTTAACTACATATATAGAACCTCATCATGGTTGCCTTTAACCTATGTATAAATTCCTGTATGTTTTAAATCAGCTCTGGCTTACTTACAGTTCCTCATACAAGGTAAATACATTGTTCCATAGGAAAATAAAATAAGGGAGTCAACACTTTCTCTAGCTTTAGGTTCTCATGCCATTAGCTACAAGAGGTTAAAAGTTTAATTCTTTGATTTTTGGATTATTATATTAATTTTCTGTTCTGTCACTTGTGGTCTTAACACTCTCCCACCTCACTTGATCCCTTGCCAGGACTACAGTTTCCCTACTCAAAAATAAACAAAGAATCACAGTTTTAAAACTACTGACAACATGAAGCAGTTAAGCCTGATGCTTGAGTTTTTAAAAAAGTGAATTTTAGTAAGGTTGCTTCAAAATATTTTATTAACAAAAGTTATATAAACAATAAAAGAAAAGAAAAATGTTTCACAATTAATAATATGCAGAGAGCATGTGTGTGGTTGTAGTTTCTAATTATAGAGTTAACCAGACACAATGGACTAAGGGAGAGTTAAAAAGAGTAGATATAATCAGATATTTTGAGACATTTCAAAGTTTAAAAAGAAAACATTGTGCCAATTTTTAAGGGCTATGAAAGCACATAATAAAATAGACTTTAAAAATTACAAATGAAAATCTGTACATCAAGGGTATTTTAAGGCCTTCCCAGGTAAAGGGCATTATGTAAGGCACTGCATTATGTAAAAAGAAATAAGAAACCAAGAATGTAACATCACATCAGGTGTTGCAAGTCTGGCCCATCTCAGCTTGCAGAACCATCTCTTCTTTTCTCAAGGGGAAAGTGTCAATGAGGTTGAAGAGGGCCATGGGCGTCACCAGGGAAACATAGCGTTCTTTGTCCATGCCATGCTTATCCACTAGCACCATGCTGAAGGAGTAGAGAGGGATTCGAAGCAACAGCCTGGAATAAATAAAAAGGCTTAGATATGTTAAACAGCAACACCCAAGTGTTCAAAGTGGCAACCATCACCCTCTGGTTGCAAAGAAATGACTGATGCCATGAAGGACCAAAGCATTTTTATGCCTCTGATACTCAAAGTGTGGATCTTGGACTGATAGCATTACATGAAAACTTTCTCAGAAAGAACTTGTTTATGTCTGACCTCATACCTAATAAATCAGATATTAGTAATATCTCCACCCAGATAACTGGTATTTAGAAGTAAAGCTGAGAAACTCTGCTTTACATTATTATGGTCTGGAAGATCTCAGGCTGGCTATGGTAATATAAACCAAAAGTTGCTACACAGTATGGAAAAAAGACTAGAAGAGTTGGGAGGCAGTAATGTGAGAACTATAACAGTGATGATTATCAGCAAAAGCATTTTACCACTTGGGGACTTTTGGCCATGTCTAAACACAGTTTTGATTGTCTTAAGAAGAGAGTTAGATATTACTGGCATCAAATTGATAAATGCCAGACCTATTGACATATTATCCTACAGTATACAGTACAGCTTTCTAACCAGACAAATCCAACCTCAAGTGTCCAAAGGGCCAAGGTTGAAGAAGCCTGGACAAGGTAAACTTGATTTAAATAACATCCAAAAAATTATAGTGATGACTATTTCAGAAATGAAATTAGAACTGTATGGGCTGTCCTACTTCTTTGCATTCTTACTTCTTTGCATATAATTAATAAGACAAATAATTTTTAAAATATTCTGGCATGGTTTCAACTGTGTGGTATTTTCTCAGTATATGGATTTCATCTATATAGACGTTTTATGTCAATACCGGCAAGTTTCAATGAGAAAGCAAAGAGGTAAGTAAGCAGACACCTGAGCCCAATGAAATAAGAAGGGCACCCAATCTCCTCTTTTTATTTTTGTTCCAGGTGAAATGTCTTGAGGTTATGTAACAGGCAGAACATACTCTGCCATATAAATTTAAAGTAATTTTTTTCCTCTTATGAATGGTTCCAAGTTTTTTTTTATTGCATAAAGAAAGGTAGTGAGATGGGTAAGCCAGTCAGTGACAGGAGATGAATCAGAAGAAAATATAATAACATACATGTATGAAAATACCTTAATGAAACCCATTCATTTTCAGGCTAACCAGAAAAATTAATAAAGCTATCATTGCATAAAATATATAAACTGCTTGTACTTCTCAAAAAGCAATTTCATGAAATGGGGAAATATTTTCCCCAGTGGAAAGGTACTCCATATCTAGTGACTAGAAATCCAAAAGAAGATGAATCCATTGTCTCCATCAGGCATCTCACAGTCTAAGTATCTGAGGTAAATTCAAGCCCAAGAGGATTCCAGGAATGTAGAGCATTGGGAAACTAAGCAGGGCTGGAAGGAGAAAGGTGCCAAGCAACACTGTGGCTGGAGCTTGTAGGGAGGATAATTGGATGAAATACTACATCATGTGGTTTTATAATAGTTATAAGACCAAAATGATACCATCCCGCTGTATCACACACATTTTTCATGTGACTCTTGTACTTTGATTAACACAGAATATATATATGTATATATATGTATATATACATATATATATATATACAATTGTCATGGGAAAAGAGAAATGGTCACATCAGCAACAGCAACATCAGTGGGTCCCACTGGAGCTGAGAGACCACAGACATCTCAGAAATGGATGATAAGGTACCTCACAGATTGGGGTTTGATTTGATGGTGAGGTTTCTGAGCTACATGAATATTATCAGAGAAGAAGGAACTTCCTGGGTCACCTTCCAGGGAAGTCTGAGAATACTGTGATTATTTGTGGTGATGTTTTGTGTATACTCTAACAAAGTTTGCCTAAAGATCAGAGGGCAAAGCCAGCCATTAGTTAGCCATAGAGGTCAGGCAGTGGTGACACACCTATATTCCAGCACTTGAGATCGCATGCCTTTGCTCCCAGTACATGGGGAGCACACAAGCCTTTTCAATTCCAGCACAAGAAATATTGAGACAGGAAGTGATTATGTCTGGGCAGACAGAGAGGAATATAAGGTGAGAAGACTCAGTAGAGGTAAGAAGTCTCTCTAGTGGCTGGTTCCTCTGATCTTTCAGCATTTACCCTGATATCTGAGTCTGAGTTTTTATTAATACCAATTGGGAATGTTGCTACAATTATTAGAGTGATGTCTTTCTGGCTCCTGTCAGCTCTATTCTTCATTTTTAAAAGAGCTTTAAATTACATCAAGATTTTATTATCATTGTATATGTATTAATTATGTATGTGTATCTGTGTCTACTGACTATTATCCCAAAAAAGTAGTTTTAAAAACTCTGCACAAATTTTCTTTTTAATATATAAATGTGTATGTGCTGTTTGTATCTGTGTTTGCATATGTGTGAGTATATCATATATGTGCACGGACATGTACATATGTGTGGATGTAGTAGCCCAAGGTTGGCATCAGGAGACTGCCACAATGATTTTCTATCTTATTCATCAAATTATACACACTCAATTGAACTCAGAGCTCACTGACAAGGCTAATCTATACAGCCAGCCTGCTCCAAAGATCCCTGTTTCTGTCTTCCAAGGTTCGAGTTACAGACAGGCCCATCATGCCATCCTAGACTTATATTCTAAGGATCTGATCTTGTCTTCACATTTATGAGGTCCACTTTATCCACCGGACCATCTCGTCAGTCCCCTGCAACAAGTTTTGTTAAAGTCATTGATAAAGGTTATTACAGAAAGGTTTTTTGGGGGAGGGTGGTTTTTCCTTTCTTTTTGTGATCTAGACCCATACTAGAGTCACCTGGGAAGAGGCAACCTAAACTGAGAAAATGCATCCACCATATTGGCCTGTAGAGAACCTGTGGGTAATTTTCTTGATTACTGATTGATGTGGAAGGGCCCAGACAATTGGGGATGGTCTCACTCCTGGCCAGGTGGTCCTGTGTGGTATAAAAGGGCAAGCTGAGCAAGCTAGATGAGCAATCCCATAATCCATGTTCCACAATGGCCTCTGCTTCAGTTCCTGTCTCCAGGTTCCAGCTTACCAAATCATGCTACATTGTGTCAAAGTGACATAAAGCTAATCATGCCATCTCTCTGTGATACAACTCTTAGGGAATCTTTGAAAACTTATTTGAACACCTTTGGTAGAGTTCACCAAATGCCATTTCATTGTCTTCAATAAAATAACAAAGCAGTGCATTCCACAGCCTCCTTGAAAGTTCTTTTGTAATTATGGGATTAGTTCTGGCTAATAGACTTGGGATAAAAGTAATGTGTAACATATCCAAGGGAATGCACAGAAGGGTATGCTATAATTTGGGTGGTAAGCGTCTTCCAAAGGCCCATGTGTTAAAGGCTTTCTTAGACAACATTACTGTGAGATAGTAGACTTTTTGAGAAGTGAGGTATATCATGAGGATTTTAGGCTATTTGGAGGCCTTTCTTTGAAAAGGATTATGAAACCCTGGTCCCTTTGTCTGCCTGTCTTGGCCATTTACATGAGCACATGTTCTCTCCATGATGGGTGACCTTCAATAGAGACTCAAAACAATGGAGTTCCCCCATCTCTGATTGTAGCCTTTAGAATTATGAGCAAAAGAAACAATTGTAGGAGTTGCTTGTCTCTGGCATTTTGATATAATAACAAGAACTTGACTAATACCATTGTTTGCTTTTACTTTCTTCCTCATTTTCAGAAAAATGAAAAGATATGTGCCTCTCAGATGTACAAAATGGTGAAAGCATCTGGGACTCTAAAAGGAGGCTTCTGGGACCTTGAGAACAGAGACTTGCTCTGTCCCTAGAAGTAAGCAAAAGATCAAAGCTAGGCAAGAAGGAAAGATTTTAAAGAGTGTTAGTTAACACTAATTACCCATCTCAAGGTAATCAGGAGATATAAGAGAAAATGTAGTTTATTCTGAAATTCTCCTTTAGCTATTTAATCTTATTTTAATATATTACTCAAGGTCTGACTATTAGGACTCTAGCTTTATAATATGACAGAAAAGAAATACAATTGTTGAAACAGGGATCTGGACAAGTGCTCTGGAAAGATGGAGAAACAGGAGCTCAAGCCTGAAAGAGTTAATTAGTATCTGTACTAATATGAACAAGAGCTACAGTTCAGGTCATTTTGTTTTCAGATCATCCTTTCCTTCTAATCTAAACACATAGAGGGAGTGGGAGGGAGAGGGAAAGAGAAAGAATACCGCTTAGTTGGAGGGGCACAAAGAAAACACTGGCAATTTTCTACTGCATAATTCAGTTGAACATGTAAGAACACGCCAATTAGCATGATTATAATACTCCCAGAATAAAAGCAATTAAGCACTGAAGAGTGCCTGAACTAAATACTGAACAGAAAAATTCAGGGAACCTGATAAGAGAAGATCTATGTTGAGATACAAGTGTATTCACAGGACATGAAATTTAAGGAGAGAATGTTCCTTACCTGAGCTGCAGAGCTAGAGCTGGAGGCATAATCTTGGCTCTGATCCTGCCGATGAGGGTTGGGAACACTCCTACCAGCTCCACCACTGTGACATGTCGAAGATCCAGGCCACACTGTGCTTGCTGAAGGAGGAAACAATAGGGGACATGTGTGTGTAACTAAGGAACTGCAGTTCGCCCCCCTAACAATGGTCCTGTGGGTACCTCTTTGCTTACTCCATTTGGTTCTGAACACAACTGGAAAAACTAAGGCTAATCTGGTGCCTAGTTTTAAAACCTAAATACCTTCCTAGTGAGATTACACAAAACATTCTGGCAATGGCATTTTGAAAACTTAACACGATGGTTACTTTAAGGTACATATAGACATGGTAAGACTTTGCAGGAGTCAAATTTCCAAAAAGCATCCAAGATACCACACCTACCTCCATCCTGAGGTTTCTAACTTCATTCTTACAATGGATTAGGATATTTCCAGAGATCCCTTTTCTGCACTAATTAACCACCCTTCATATACTCCTACCCTATGCTTCCCACTCCCAAACTCCAAGCAAACAAGGATAAAACAATTCCCAGACTCTTGGCTCGCCTTTGGCAAGAGGCTTGGGGATGTGGCTCAGTCAACTACATGTTAGGAGGATTCACCAGGAGTAGCAGGGACAATTAAAGCCAAAATACTTAACAGAAGATAAATAAGATAAATCTGACTGAATGGGAACAACTTTAAATCCTGAACTCTTTCACCAGGATGATATGAAATAACACCAAGTCAACCCTGAAGGTAAATGTGAATGTGTTGGTGAGAAGACAAATATAAAAATATCTAGATACACAATGGCATAGCCAAGTAGCTAATTAGCAGTTTATCTAGGGCCTGATAGAAGAGAAATGGGCTAAGGATGAGGGCTACAAAAACTTCTTCAAAAGAGGCAGATGGGAAATATTCATGTTTACAGTGACCCAATGGCATGAAATCTGAAAGCAGTAACAGCCAATGTAGAGGTGAATACATGGGGCTCTGACCAATAAAATCCAACTTTCAAAACCCAACAGCAATGGGCAAAATTTGGTGTATGATCCAAGGTTTGCTGATATAGAAGAAAGGCAAGTTTATTGGTTTATTCATTTTTCTAGGGATTTTCTATCCCTCGAGGCATGTGTTGCCATGTCATGCTGCTTTTCCAAGGACTATAAAAACCAGTTAAGCATATACATTTGCATTTTATGAGGACTAAGAAGATTGTGCTGGATAGTTTTCTGTCAACTTGACACAAGGTCAAGTCAGCTGAGAGGAGGGAACCTCAATTAATAAAATCCTTCTATAAGATCAGTCTGTAGGTAAACCTATAGGGCATTTTCTTAATTTATAATGGATGAGGGAGGGCCCAGATCATTGGGGTATTCCTGGGTTGCTTGTCTGGACTCTAGCAAGCTGAGCAACCCAGGGGAAGGAAGCTAGTAAGCAGGACCCCTCCATGGCCTCTGCATCAGTTCCTGTCTACGGGATCCTGTCCTGTCTGAGTTCTTGTCCTGACATCCTTCAGTGATGGGCTATGAATGTGGAAGCAAAAGCTAAATAAACCATTTCTTTCTAACTTGCTTTTTGTCATGGTGCTTCAACATAGCAATAATAACCCTAACTAAAACATAGGTATACAAGGGCAGGTAGGGTAATGGGGATTTAGGATACAGATTTAGTGAATTTGGTGCTTATCAAGGTCATCCAAACATTTTATATGACTCTTCACAGTTCATGGGCAACATGTCTGGATAACAAAATAAAGACTTGTTATTTGTTGTATTTATGCTCGTGTAAGTAGTGAACTACTGCCTTTGATTAAACCAAGATTGCTCTAACAGGAATAAGTGAATGAAAAATCCTCTTTAGAATTCAGTGAAGTTGACCATTCATTGCTATGCAATGACAAAATCAAGACAAAATCTGGCAACTTATAGTGTGATCCTTGCAGTTTCTACCCTCCTCCAACATGCTCATTGTCTCATCCAGTAGCAGAAAATTTCACCTCCACTGGAGTAGGTGGCATTCCCAAGAAGGGATATAATGCCTAGAGGCTTTCTGATGCCTTTTTATCTCCTTAGTCTATTGCAAAGATAGCTGATTGATCACCTCCAGTTTACGAACATGCTGGATAGGATCAGCAAAGAGTATTGCTCTTTGGCTGGGCCTAAACAACATGCCAATTAAGCTTATTAGCAAAGGCAGACAAATGACGCTGATTGGATAATGATTGAGTTAGCTCTGAGGAGTCCATGTTAATAAGGTTATACACCAGCATCAGAAATGAATGACTGCCTCTAAATTGCTGGTCCCTTAAACTAACCCTAAATGGATTAGGCATCGGGTCTGGCCTTTTCTTTTAGGGAAGTGACTGTCTTCTTCCTGTTAGAGGTCTCCCTCCCCCCCAGCTCTGCCTCAAGGCCTCACCTGCAGCATTCCCAGCTGCAGTCTGTAAAGGAGGTTCCGTGCTGTAGGTGTGGACACAATGAGGAGTCTCCTTTTCTCATAAAACTGATCCAGAAGTGCAGCTGCTGTTCTGACCCCAACATTGACATTCATAGCTGTAATCAGAAATGGGCACATATGTTCAAAAGTCCTTCATAAGTTCACGCTTAACTAACCCAGGCACATACAAAACCATGAGTAGACCCTGAGATGAGAATTCAAATGTAATAGTTGACTTGAGACGTGGGTTCATAAAGCACCATTAATAGACAAGGTGCCCTGGTCTTCTGATGCTGCTGTAACAAATCACATTAAACTTAGTAGCTTAATCTAACATAATTTCAGTGTACTTTGAATATGGCCATGGAGAACATGAGTTAAGGTGGTTTAATTATAGTTCTTCCATGAAAACTGATAAATGACAAATGGCCCTAAATGACTGGCTCAGTACAGAGAGCAGCAAACTGTCTGGCCCTGAAAAAGAAATTATGGAAGAAAAATGAAAACAATCTATGTAGATTTTATAAATTTGGTGCTAGTATTTCAAACTTCAGGTTAGATTTAAAATCATGGTTCATTTACATTTTTATTCAGTCAGCCACACTGAGCGACAGCTATGTGTCATTTCATTGATCTAAATGAAAGGCAGTTATGAACTCTAACATTTCCTTTGGGGCTCATAGTCTTGGTCCATATAAATAGAATTTACAAAGCTATAAAATTTAAATGCTTCTAGTAGCTTCATTATAAATATATAAATAAATATGTGAAAATAGTTTTATATGTCAAGTCAATATATCCAAATATTTCAACATGCAACTAATAAAAAAAGGTGAGGATGCTTTTTATTTTTTACTGTGCTAAGACTTTCAAATTGGTGTATATTTTACACTGACAAAATAGGTAAATTTGGACTTATGTCAAGTGCTTCATGCCCATATATGGCTAGCAGCTATATAGATTTATGAGATTATTTGACAATATACTCCAGGCCTCAGTGTCACAAAAATGGACATTAGGTACTTAGCTGAGGGTCTGAGACATTTTCATGTTTTGATGTATAAAATTTAAGAGCTTCATCAACTTCCTCTGAATGGTAGAGTTAAAGGAGGGGAGAAGGAAGAGATACCTTAGGATTGAGAAAAGGGGAATTTCATAAATAAAAAATTAGCCTAGAGTTGCCTATGTAGTATAGATTTCACACTCTCAGCCCAAATGCTCTTCGTCAGTAAGAACCACTGGCACCTGTTTGTTCAAGGCTTACCCTGTACCAGAAACTGCTCTAATCCAGCATTCAGATGACCACATTTATGAGAGCTGTGGTTTTCCTCATTTTACACAGGAGAAAGGATTTCAAATGCCCAACATCCATTTAAGCCAATGATGCAAGGCAGGAATTATACTATCTAAATACAGCAGTGTGCTAGCATTGAAAATCTGATCCTCCAGCTGTAAAGGAGAGGGATAAATGTAAGTAAACAGTCTATTGGCTTTAATGTCACTCAAGGCTGGCCCTGAGTTCTGGCCTCCAGGCTGTTTCTTAGGAGACATGAAAGGGGAATCAGAGAAGAGGCAAACAAGCAAGACAAGGGGGCAGGTGAGATGAGCTGCAGCAGGGACTTGGCACCTTTTTCACCTACTCAGATGAGCAGAGATACCACTGAACTTGATGATATAGGAAATAAAGCTGCTTTTACCCACTCTGGAATCAGAGAGGTTTCAGATTCTGATGCTAGCTGGAGCAAGAACATCACACATACCTGCACAGGTGGGCTCTGTGCCAGACCAAGCCAGATTGGATTGACATACTCGGGCAGGACTACCCTGAAGCTCATAGCCACCAATACAGGAGAATTCACAGGTAGCTCCATAGTTATCTCCATCGCTGGAACACTTCATGTAACCATTCTCTGGGACATTCAGTTTGCCACAGCGTCTGACTATAGGGGACACAAACCCAGAATAACCTTAGCACTGAGCACTCTTCCACATAGTAACCAGAGAAGGTGAGGACACAGGTTGGTCATTAAGTTATACACCAACTATTGAAACAAGTGGGAGGAAATAATGACTATTATCTCATGCCCCATTATGGTCTCATACTAATGGGACTGTTGAGATAGTGGCATTAGCCCATTCATATTACAAATGAGGAGCCTGAGCTCATATCATAGTAAATGATACTGACTACCTAGCCAAACCATGAAACAAAGTTTTCAAAAAATATTCTCTCAGGTAGACCAAAGGTCTGAAACAAAAAGTGCATAGCCTCTTGGTGACCTAAAAGAGGACTCTCTGGTTATATATTGAAGTTATTAGATATATTAGCTCAGAGGTGGAAAAATTATTAAGTGGTAGTCTTCTTGGACATTCAGCTGTGGGATCCTGTGGAACTAGTCCTATATCCTATATAACTCGCCCCTACTGAAATTCAGGCATTAAGATGAAATACTTCCCTCTGAAAGCTACCAGTAGCCCTACTACAAGGGACCTTCAGAACACTCTGGATTGGAGGCCTGGTCCACCTTTCTTTGACAGTCACCAGGAATCAACAGTCTCACCTCTTACTTTTACTCGAAACTTGCAGGTGCCCTTGTTCTCAGCTCTGTCGTAGACTGTGTATTCAATCTTGTGGTCTCCTTCTGGAAAATTCGAGCCTGGAGGGAGGCCTTTTAGAATAACACTTAAGGAAGAAAGCAGAAATACCCAGGATTATGCTTGTGTACTTACCTAAAAAGCAGCTTTTGAGTTCTGAGTCTGCACAAGACCAAGGGAAGTGCTGCTGCTGAGCAGCCTAGAAGCCCTTTAACCATACCAGAGGCTCTGTGAGGAGCGTGCTTCTGGACTTCCCTCTGCTTCACAGAATCAATTTGATCTTAGCTTAGGGGAGATTCGCTTTTTTTGTTAGTTCATTTGTTCATTGTGAATCCTTGACTATCCTAATACTATGTTAGTAAAAGCAAAAGTTGTTGTCTGCTTTATGTAAATTTTATTTGTGCTAGGTATAGTTTATTTTATAGCACTTAATTTAATCCTCACAGAACTCTATTCAGTAAGTAGATGTCTGCATTTTTCAGGAAAAGAAACTATAGCAACAAAAAGTTAAGGGAGTAGGCCATGACTGCACAGCATGGAGTGTCTATAGCATCTATTTTCCTAGCTATTTGACAACATCAGTTGGTATAACATAATCAAATGACAGCTTTTAATTAGTTTTTAATGTATAGAAACTTACCTTCTCACTGTGGCTCCTAGGAATGATGACATTTGATAATAATGACCATAGAGAATCATCACTGTCACCACTAAGGACACATTTATAAGGCATGTTAGCTGAGGAGTCTTGGGGAAGTATCAGAAATCCCATCAATCAGAGATGTCATTTTTTACTTTAGATGCCTTAAGATCCTTAAATAGCAAATCTAAATTCAGATAAACTCCCCAAAAATTAAGTGTTAAATAGGAGTAGCTGCTAATTTCTCTGAGACTCCATTTCATCATGAAAATAGCAGGAGTCATCAAGGAGACTCAAAAGAAATGCACACCTGTGTTAGAGCTTGCTGCTATACCTTCCCCACAGAAGCAGACTATATTAAAGTAGCTTGGGCTAGATACCAGGGAGAGGACGAATAGGCTATGTGCTAGGAAAGCAAGGAGCCCAGTGATGAGTTGATCAGGGGTCAAGTCAGCTTTCTCTTAACCCATACAACCAGAGTGCCTTCCTCCTGGTACCCTATTCCAAGTCTGTGGGACTTTATCTAAGTTGCTGTGTTACAGAATATTACTTGAAGATGTGTTACATTCATTTATGCTGTCGAACAATTGTGTAATGATGCAAAGGTGTGTTGCATTCTTTTATCTTGCATTTGTTTAACTCAGTGAAGCTGTTACTTTACCTGTCTAAACCACCTAAAAAAACCAAGAAGAGTGGGCCAATAGCTCATGGCAGGAGAAAGAACAGGTGGGACTGGCAGGCAGAAAAGATAAATAGGAGGACAAATCTGGGAGGAAAGGATCAAGGAGCAAGAGGAAGAAGGAGAGAGGATACCAGGGTCCAGCCACCTAGCTACCCAGCAAGTCACAGAGTAAGCCATAAAGATACATAGAATAGGGAAAGATGAAAGCCTAGAGGCAAAAGGTAGATGGGATAATTTAAGAAAATCTGGTTAGAAATAATCCAAGCTAAGGCCAGGTATTTATAAGTAATAATAAATCTCTGTGAATTTATTTGGGAGCTGGTTGACAGGCCTCCAAAGAGTTAAAAAAAATCCAATAACATTATTAAACTCTGGAGACAGATAGCTGCATTGAGCAGAGGGCCAGGGTCTACCATGGTCCTTTGGTTAAATGTCATAATTTTAACCCTAATGATAGGTTCTCCACAAAACTACAAAGTGTTTAGACAAAAGGTCACATGGTGACCTGATATTTTACATTTAAAAATTTTTATACAAGACTTCAACTGTTGCAGAAATCTAAGAACTAATTATATGCCAGGGGTTGACACAGGCATTTTACAAGACTGTAACAAGTTAAGGATAAATAGAGCACAACTCCCAATTACTTCAATTTTGAAGTGATTTTTAAAAATTGAATATGTGCATATATGTGTATATATGTATTTATATACTATATGCATGTTCATGTGCGTACAGTTAATTGCTTTTCATATGAATTGCTTTTAAAACTCAATTCCATTAAGTTTCTCCTGCATGTTTTATGATCTGTATATGTAGCAAGAGTAAATATTTTAATGATCAACCTATCTTTGAGAAATTACAGTTAAGAACTAATTCTGTTATTTAAAGAAGATATGCTGGGTTAATAAGATGTTATTTCTAACAACTGTGTACAAAAATGTTTTGTCTTAAGCCCTGCAGGGTTAATAAGATTCTAGAAACTCTGTGCCTGCCTTATGGCCCAAAATGACATAAGTCAAAAGCATCATATGTTTGGGTATGGAACTTTTGCCAGGTCTAACCAAGCCATGAACTTTAATGTATAGATGAGCATGATGACATGAAGTACGGGTCTGCAGGCACACATTGTCAGGGTATATGTTAAAATGGTAAACCAGAGAACATGTACTGACCTTCACTAATTGTTACTCAGCTGGACATCAAACAATGGATGCAATGACTCAGGAAAACAGGCTTATAGCAGAAAAGAAGTCAGCAGACACCTTCACTTGGATCACAAGCTTTCCCAGGTATTCAATGTGTTCAAAATTTTAAAAGCAAAAATAAAAAGTTTTGAAACAGGAACAGGTAATAGACAAGGAATGAAAAAGTTCTGCATCAAACCATAACTACAGAATAATAACGAACACAGACAGCTTTTGGCTAAGCATGGGAGACACAGAAACCTTCCAAGGGGGTGTGAGGGCTTAGGAAAGCCTGGGCATATGAGAAGGAGTCCTTTATATAAGCAACGAGAGAGAGAGAGAGAGAGAGAGAGAGAGAGAGAGAGAGAGAGAGAGAGAGACAGAGACAGAGACAGATAGAAAGAGAGGATTCCTGAATTAACCAGCTTCCTTTTTCCCCCTTATTTCCTCCTTTGTTCTCCTCCTCTGTACCCTCTCTTTTTTTTGCTATCTTCCATCAATAAATATTAACTGAGTGCTAACTATGTGCCAGAAACAGTTATTACCTTTAGGACATAAACTATATAGTATGGCAGATGGTGACCAGCGTGACCAGGTCTGAAACATAAATATACCAGCATACACATGCCCCCATTTCGGTAGTAAATGTCTCACATTGAGGAAATGTCAGAATATTTTCTAAGAGACAACATAGGCTGGTAATGTAGCTCAGCACCCATGCTTACCTATAATGTACAAGGCTTCAAGGAGAGGGAGAGAGGGAGGAAGAGCATTGCAACTTTCCAGCTGCCAAGTTTCATATGTAACTTACTCAGTAAGAATTCCATCTGCTGTATCTCTTCCCTCTGGAGTTTCCCAGGATACACGGACTGTTAGCTTATTTGGCTCAGCAATACGTTCTTTTACACTTGGACACTTGATTCTAGGAGGTTCCATATCTTGAAAATACAGCCCAATCAAGAAATAATTTGTTAAATTAATAGTCAAGACTTAAAGTCTGACAAACTAAGACTTCTATATACTTGCCATTTCTGAAGAAATTATTTACTCTGGATTTCTCCTCTATCCTTTCATGCTGCACTTTCTCTCTTGCTAAGTTTTAAAGACCTTTTAGAACTCACTTGTACAAAACAGACATGCCATTCTTTACCATTGCTACATGTACTGGGTGTATACTTCTAAGTCTGCATACTGACTTGGCAATAGTGCAGTTACACAGCTAAAGCCAGAAGCCATTCAGCTTTAGTGAGACTATTCCAATTTAAAGACAGTGTTGTAGAATACCAATCAAAGGTATCAACACTATCACCTACTGAGATTCAACTCAAAGCAACAACTCTTCCATGAGTACCAACTTTATCCAAAAGTGACATCTCAAATGCTGGCATTTGAGGTGAAAATAAATTAGTTTACAATGTATTGCAGTGCTTAGTTCACCAAAAATTATATAAAAGATGTGGCAGAGAACAGTGCTGTTCTATATTAAGCAAACATGAATGCCATGGATGTGTGACTGAGCCACTTCTCTCAGTTCATATACGTTCACACTGACACTCACAGTGTTCAAGTCCATTAGTTAAATTACTCCATACCCTCAAGGTCAAGATGGAGTTGATAATAAGTGAGATGTTCATTCTACATTGGCTTGTTGCCTGGAATCAAAGCCGAAAGAAAGGCACAGGAGGAAATTTGGAGGTCTACCAGTTCTCCTTGATGTCAATCAGGTAGAGAATTTATTTAAAAATAGCACATGGCAGCCAGCATTGCATTGCTTTAAATACCAACCAACAATTATCTAAATGCTATTACAACCTGGGTGAAAATTTAATGTCCTCTCTGCTACTGAATCACATCTCTCAGAGACTGAATGCATCAAGTAAATGCCTTCACACACTTTCCCCTGTGTGTGAATTGCTCATTATAGAAAATAATAAATATTGAATATTTTTTCAAACAATTTTACTTTTAGTTATCCAAATTTGCTTTCATTCTATGCATACATGCTTCAATGGACTGTGAATTTATAGCCTTATTACACTGACCTTAAATTGAATAACTATCATAATTCATTGAATTTAAGTCATGATCAACTATAAGATGCATCTCAGCTCTAAGAATTAAAAAATGAATGCTACGCCTTACTAATGAATAAAATAATGTGCATGTGTCATGATGGTAGGGAATATGCTTAAATAAACCTGAAGAGTTCATTTGTGGTTACTAAGTTCCTTTTTATTTATTTTTTAAGGACTAAACACAAATGGCAAATTCTTAACCAAATTAAACAAGAAAAGGAAGACCTACTTCAATAAAACTAGAAATTGAAGCACAAACATTATAACACATATGAATGAAATTCCCAAAAATCATAGGGACATACATTATAAATTTGTTTTAATAAATTGAAGATTCTGAAAAAAACTGGTGAGATTTAAGATAGCAAAATTAAACATAAATTCAATGAATGATTTTAACAAATGCATACTTCGTAACCTTGAAACACTTAAAATACTAATAAAATAGTCCATACTAGAAATAAAAAAAACAGCAATAACAAAAACAAAGAAAATATGAACTTACTATTGAATTCTACTATAACTTAAAGAACTATGACAAATTCATATGATATTATTCCATAAAACTTAAAAAATAAACCAAGCCTTTAAAAGTTACAAAGCCAGTGAAACCCTGATATTAATCAAAGTATTTCTTTTTCCTTTTTAAAAATTATATATATATATTTATTATTTGGTATTTTTAAATCATGTGCCCCATCAAACTCAGATATCAGACCTCTCAATATCATGCCCACTCTTATGATCTCCCCATTTATAACCGCCCATTCATGCTGCTCATTTGCTTACTGGAGCATAATCAATCTCCCTGTGGCCAGACTCTTAAAAAAACAAGTCTTTGCTTAGTCACCCCTCTGCCAGAGGCCATCAATGCAGAAGTTAGGCACTGTGCCATTTAGCCATGTTCTAGTCTTCAGTTCTTGCGTATGACATCTTTCTCTTTTTATATTTTTATTTAAAGTCCACTAATGAGTGAGTACATCCACTGCTTCTCTTTCTGGGATTGTGATACCTCACTCAGGAGGGTATTCTCCATATCCATCCATTTGCCTGCAAATTTTAGAGTATCATTTTTTTCTTACTGCTGAGTAGTACTCCATTGTGTAGATGTTACCACAGTTTGTTAATCCATTCCTCAGTTGAGGGGCATCTAGTTTGTTTCCAGGTTCTTGCTATTACGAATAATGCTGCTATGAACATAGTTGAGCTAATGCTTTCGGGGTGTGAACATGCGTCTTTAGGGTATATGCCTAAGAGTGGTATTGCTGAATCCTTGGGGAGATTGATTTCCACTTTTCTGAGAAACTGCCATACTGCATTCCAGAGTGGCTGAACAAGCTTACATTCCCACCAACAATGGAGGAGTATTCCCCTTGCTCTGCATCCTCTCCAGCATAGGCTGTCATTTGGGTTTTTAATCTTAGCCATTCTGACAGGTGTCAGGTGGTATCTCAAAGTTGTTTTGATTTGCATTTCTCTGATGACTAAAGATGCTGAGCACTGTTTCAAGTGCCTTTCAGCCATTTGTAATTCTTCTGCTGAGAAGTCCCTTTTTAGTTCTGAACCCCATTTTTTAATTGGGTTATTTAGGGCTTTGGGCTCTAGTTTCTTGAGTTCTCTGTATATTTTTGAGATCAGTCCTCTGTCACGTGTAGGGTTGGTGAAAATCTTTTCCCATTCTGTAGGCTGTCATTTTGTCTTATTGACTGTGTCCTTGGCCTAACAGAAGCTTCTCAGTTCCAGGAGGTCCTACTTATTGATTGCTGTTCTTAGTGTCTGTGCTACTGGTGTTATATTTAGAAAGTGGTCACCTGTGCCAATGCATTGGAGGTATTTCCCACTATCTTTTCTATCAAGTTCAGTGTGGCTGGGTTTATGTTGAGGTCTTTGATCCTCTTGGATTTAAGTTTTGTGCAAGGTGATAGGTTTGGATCTGTTTTCATTTTTCTACATAACACCATCTAGTTATGCCAACACCATTTGTTGAAGATACTTTTTTTCATTGAATATATTTGGCCTCTTTGTCAAAAATCATGTGTTCATAGGTGTGTGGGTTAATGTCAGGGTCTTCAATTAGATCCCATTGATCCACAAGTCAGTTTTTATGCCAGTACCAAGCTGTTTTTATTTCTGTGGCTCTATAGTATAATTTGAAGTCTGGAATGGTGATGGCTCCTGAGGTTCATTTGTCGAGCAAAATTCTTTTAAAAATCCTGGCTTTCCTGTTATTCCAAATAAAATTGAGTATTGTTCTTTCAAGGTCTATAAAAAATTGTGTTGGGATTTTGATGGGAATTGCATTGAATCTGTAGATTCCTTTTGGTAAGATTGCCATTTTCACTCTGTTGATCTTACCTATCCAGGAACATGGGAGATCTTTCCATTTTCTTATATCCTGTTCAATTTTTTTCTTCAGAGATTTAAAGTTTTTGTCAAATAGATCTGTTACTTCTTTGGTTATAGTTACATTAAGGTATTTAATGCTATTTGCAGCTATTATAAAAGGTGATGTTTTCCTTATTTCTTTTTCAGCCCTTTTATCTTTAATGTATAAAAGGGCTACTGATTTCTTTGAGTTAATCTTGTATCCTGCTACATTGCTGAAGGTGTTTATCAGCTGTAGAAGTTCCCTGGTAGAATTTTGTGGGTCACTTATGTATACAATAATGTCATCTGCAAATAGAGATATTTCGACCGCTTCCTTTCCAATTTGTATCCCCTTAATCTCTTTTCGTTCTCTTATTGCTTTAGCTAAAACTTCGAGAACTTTGTTAAATAGATAAGGGGAGAGAGAACAGCCTTGTCTAGTTGCTGATTTTAGTGGGATTGCTTTGAGTTTTTCTCATTTAATTTGATGTTGGACATTGCCTTTTTGTAAATCACTTTATTATAGTTAGGTATTTTCCCTGTATTACTGCTCTCTCCAGGACTTTTACCATGAAAGCATGTTGGATTTTGTCAAGGGCTTTTTCAGCATCATGTGGTTTTTTTTCCTTCAATTTGTTTATATGATGGATGACTGTAGCGGGAAATCAGAAGCCGAGAGGGGCGTGGTCTACGAGAACAAGCTTTGGACAACACCTGGAGAGAGACAGGAAGCAGGAGTTCTCTCCAGCAGGGCTGGGAGCTCTCACGATGGGGCGGGGCTTCTGGTTCGAGGTGGCAGGGTTCCAGGCCAGCAGCGCGTGTGTGAGGAAGTTTCCTTAGAAACGCCCAGGCGCGTTGCAACTTTATCCCTTCGCTTTCTCTTAAAATCTTCTCTGTTTTGTAAGTGATTCTTTCAAAATAAACCTCACTTAAAACATATCTCACGGCGGGTTTTTACCGCGATAGATGACATTTATAGTTTTCCATATGTTGAACCATTTCTGGGATGAAGCCTACTTGATCGTGGTGGATGATATTTTTTATATGTTGTTGTATAAGGTTTGCTAGATTTTGCTGAGAATTTTTGCATCAATGTTCATGAGAGAAATTGGTCTGTAATTCTCTTTCTTTGTTGTGTTTTTGAGTGGCTTGGGCATCAGGGTTATTGTGGCCTCATAAAAAGAGTTTTGCAATGTTCCTTCAGTTTCTACTGTATGGAACAGTTTGAGGAGTATTGGTATAAGTTCTTCTTTGAAGATCTGGCAGAATTCTGAGGTGAAACCATTTGGTCCTGGGCTTTTTTATTTGGGAGACTTTTAATGACAGCTTCAATTTCCTTTGGTGCTATAGGACTGTTTATATCTTTAATCTGGTCTTGATTTAATTTTGGTAAATGGTACCTATCCAGAAAGCTGTCCATTCTTCTAGGATCTCCTTTTTTGTGGAGTATAAATTTTCAAAGTATGACCTGATAATTCTCTGGATTTCCTGGGGGCTTGTTGTTATGCCCCCCTTTTCATTTCTGATTTTGTTGATTTGGATATTCTTTCTTTACTTTTTGCTTAGTTTACATAAGGGTTTATTTTGTTAACTTTCTCAAAGAACCAACTATTTGATTCATTGATTTCTTTTGTATTGTTCTTTTTGTTTCAATTGTGTTGATTTCAGCTCTAAGTTTGATTATTTCCTGCTGTCTATTCCTTCTAGGTGAGTTTGCTTCTAATTGTTCTAAGGCTTTCAGCTGTGCTGTTAGTTCTCTAGTGTTGGGATTTCTCCAGGTTTTTCATGTAGGCATCTAGTGCTGTGAATTTTTCTCTTAAGACTGCTTTCATTGTATCCCACAAGTTTGGTTATGTTGTGGATTTATTTTTGTTAAATTCTAGGAAGTCTTTGATTTCTTTCTTAATTTCTTCCTTGGCCCATAGGTGGTTCAGTTGAGTGATATTTAGTTTCCATGAGTTCATAGGCTTTCTGTGATTCTTGATGTTTTTGAACTCTAACTTTAGACCCTGGTGATCTGAAATGGTACAAGGTGTTATACAGATTTTTTGGTACCTGTTGATATTTCCTTTTTGACCTAGTTATATGTGGTCAATTTTAGAGAAAGTTCCATGGGGTGCTGAGAAATATGTATATTTCTTTTTGTTTTGGTAGAGGGTTTGGTATGTATCTGCTAAATCCATTCGGATCATAACTTCTGCTAGTTCCCTTATTTCTCTGTTGAGTTTCTGTCTGGTTGACCTATCCAAGGGTGAAAGTGGGGTATTGAAGTCTCTCACTATTAGTGTGTCAGGTTTGATATGGGGTTTAAGCTTTAAATGTGTTTCTTTTACATATGTAAGTTCCCTTATGTTGGGGGCATAGATATTCAGGATTGAGATTTCATCTAGGTGAATTTTTCCTGAGATGAATAATTAGTCACCTTTCTGGTCTCTTTTTATTGATTTTAGTTTAAAGTCTATTTTGTTAGATATTAGAATGGCTACACCAGCTTGTTTCTTAGGGTCATTGATTAGAAAGTCTTTCCCACCCTTTATTCTTAGCCTGTGTCTGTCTTTAAAGTTGAGGTGCGTTTCTTGTATGCAGCAGAAAGATGGTTTCTGTTTTTGTTTCTATTGTGTTAGGGTGTGTCTTTTCATAGGTGAATTGAGTCCATTGATATTGAGGATATTAATGATCAATATTTCCCATCATTTTTGGTAGTGGCTTGCATTTCCTTTTTTCACAGGGAGGAGTTTCTTCTGTGGGCTTATCAATTGTCTGTGGTTACATGGGAGTTTCTGGTTTCCTTTGGTTGGAGTTTCCCTCTAGGGCTTTTTGCAGGGCGGGTTTTGTGGTTCTTAAAAACAATCTTTTTATTACTATGCTAGGCAATAGAAGACATGTTTTTATAATGCAGGTGAGCATTTCACCATTTTGGGTCAATCAGACAAGTGTTGAAGATCTGCTGCCCACTGGTCAGAGATAACTGGCAATTGCTTTCTACTTTCTAGAAAATGTTTACATAAATGCAAATCAAAACAACTTTGAAATACCATCTCACACCTGTCAGAATGGCTAAGATTAAAGACACAGATGACAGCCTATGCTGTAGAGAATGTGGAGTGAAGGAACACTCCTCCATTGTTGATGGGAGTGTAAACTTGTTCAGCCACTCTGGAATGCAGTATGGCAGTTCCTCAGAAAACTGGGAATCAATCTCCCCAAGGATCCAGCAATACCACTTTTAGGCATATACCCTAAAGACTCACATTCACACCCCAAAAGCATTAGCTCAACTATGTTCATAGCAGCATAGCATATTATTTGTAATAGCAAGAACCTGGAAACAACCTAGATGCCCCTCAACTGAAGAATGGATTAACAAACTGTGGTACATCTACACAATGGAATACTACTCAGCAGTAAGAAAAAAATGATATCCTAAAATTTGCAGGCAAATGGATGGATTTGGAGAATATCCTCCTGAGCGAGGTATTACAAACCCAGAAAGATAAGCAGGGGATGTACTCACTCATTAGTGGACTGTAAAAAAAAAAGAAGAAGAAAAGAAAAAAAGAAAAGAAAAGATGTCATTGTATACAAGAGCTCAAGGCTAGAACATAGCTAAATGACACAATGCCTCACTTCTGCATTGATATCCTCTGGCAAGGGTGTGAGTGAAGAAATACTTGTTTTCTTTAAGGGTCTGGCCACAGGGAGATTAATTATGCTCCAGTTAGCAAATGAGCAGCATGAATGGGTGGTTTTGTAAATGGGGAGATTATAAGTGTGAGTATGAATCTGAGAGGTCTGATAACTGAGTTTGATGGAATGTATGATGTAAAAACCCCAAATAATGTGTGTGTGTGTGTAAAGGTAAGGCTGAAAAAGAGGGGCTGAAGATGGGTTACTGATTTTCATGTAAAATTAGTGTTCTTTATGAGTTAAGAGAGACTCTTGGTCTCTCCATCAGGAAAACAACTGTGGATGATACTCTGTCATTTTCCTGTATCAACTAGATGAGCTGACAGTGCAAGCAGGGGTGTCTGAGAGCTTCCTAAAGACAGTTTGTGTCTGCCCAAGTATGACCAGTCAACAGTGACCCAGTTGTTCAGAAGGAGAGCTTCTCCAAACAAGAAACAAATACAAGTAATACCATATATAAAAAGCAATCTTTTCTGAACTCTATGTGCCCATCCCAGGCTAAATGGTATCTTTGCATGCTTGTTGAATATTCACCCCTAATGATACATATTAAGTTAGCAACTAAATAAATGTTACTAAAATTCCTGTTTATAGACTGGAAATGGTGTCTTCTCTTTTGGAAATTCCTTGTGTTCTGATATTTAAATACACAATTCCATATTTTAAATGTATTTTGATAAATCAAATCTCTCTCTCTCTTTCTCTCTCTCTCTCTCTCCTCTCTCTGTCTCATTGTTATTGTTGACCTGATGTTTGCATTCAACCTTTGTATGCATATTCTTTTAAGATTGTTTACCACAGCTTCCTTATAAATCCTCAAAGATCATCAGAAAGACTAGATTCTAAGCCTACTTAAATAACTCTCCTCTTTCTTAATTGATAGGACCAGGCTGTGGATGCTGGTGCTCCGGAGAACTAAGCTTATTATCCTCCAGTTACATATGGCCACCATAGCTTCTTAGAGTTATGATACATTTCCATAAATGAAATGAAGAAAATTACTATAGAAACATAATATTTCCCTTGAAGTCCAGATGCCTGAAACGTCAGTTACTGTGTGGAAATCCTGAAGCCTCTGTGAAATTCCTATTCTGTTTTCTGTCCCATTCACTGGAGATATTTGACAAATCATGTTCCTTCTCTGAATTCCAGTTTCCTTTTTGGAGTAGAAAATACAATAATCAGATATACTGTGCTGTGTCAACGTTGACAGTAGAACTATTTACCCAGGAATTTTTAACATGTGCTTAAAATAAGGAAGAGTCCCAGGGACCTGTCTTGGTCAATAACTGTCAGTTTCAAACCTAGGCTCTTAAGGCAGAGTCTGGCACAAATTTCACTAGTTTGGAGTCAGTTGTCATGTAAAGCAATTCAAATTGTGGGAGGTAAGAAAATAGGGGTTGGGGTAAGGGGTGAGGGGGCAGAGGGAAGGAGGAGGAGAGGGGAAGATTGAGATTCACTCAGATTCTTCTCAATATTGCTTTCCTGAGCCCAAATGTTTTATTTGTGTAGGAGGCCCATCTTGGAACCTGCAATCCCTTAATCATTATTACCTGAGCCATTTTGGATAGCTGAGAGCAACCATCTCCATGAAACACTGTTCAAACATCCAACCCACAGTGTATCTTTGATCAGCAATTTAGCTGTTAGAAGCCACTGAGGTCTGAGCAGTCTGTTGCACAGCAACAGATGAGTGCGACAAATCTAAGAGTCTGAGATTGGAGGGAGGTGCCTGGGAAGAGCTGGAAGGAAGAAAGGGAGGGGAAAACTATACAAATGGATTTCAAATAAAACTATATTTTTAAAAAGTAATGATGGAGGCCAGAAACATATATTTCCTGGGGGCACATGAAGCAAATGACTGTCAAAGGCAGAACAAAACTTGTCTTTGGAAACTGGCCCAATTGTTTTCCTTTCTTCAGTCAGAGGACAATCCCTGTGGACGCCTCTGGAAAGTGGTTCCATTTCTTTGGCACTACAAGATTTCAAGGAACTTTCCAGAAACAACAAAAGAAGCAAGAAGGGAAGCAATGAGAAAATACCACAACCAAAGATGCCCAACTATAAACTCATTTATATTAGAAAAGACCCCTTACTAAAAATCTGCCTGCTCAGTTACAGTGGCAAATCATGTACAGCAAATGGGACCAGTATTTCCATCAACCAGGTTGTTGTACAACTAAAGTTAGATTCCTGGTGTGCTTACCAGCCCAGGAATAAGTCATAAAAAATAACTTATAACAATGTACTAGTGCACTTATTCCTAACCCTGCTGGTATTTGTAGCAATGTAATAATGAATTGAAGCCCAACAAATAGCCTCACGACAGCAAATGTTTACCATCAGTTTCCATATCTTATGTCTCAAAGGTATATTTTATTCTAGGATTTAACTTGTGTTACTGAATCACAACTTAACTTGTGTTCTACTCTGCAGAAAATATAAAAAAGAGAAATTTTGACAACCAAGCTGGTTTGTAAATTGTCCTTTGTTAAGCCACAAAAAGGGTATTCTCTTCATGTCAAAAGGTATTTGCTAAATTTTCTTCATCCATACTTTTAAATCTGCCTTTATTTTTTTCCTTCTTGATTTGGTCCATAGCAAAGAGGCATATCTACTTAAAATGAGGTCTCTAAAGGATGATATTTATTCACTATTACTGTCCATTATTCTATGGAGTTAAATAAATGAATATTGGAAGAAATTAAAATATCTCAGCACACAATGCTAGTTTCAGTCAATGGAGGGAAGGGCTCCTTAACTTCATCACTCCCCTGCATCTTACAGTAACTTCCCCTCCACCCATATGACCCTATTCCTTTCTTCAATAACTGAATTTGTCTGTAGTCTGAGGCAGAGAATTAGTTTTGACTTGTGGCACTTACAAATTAGCCAAACCTCAGAACTGACCACCTTGGAGTCAAAGAAATCCCAGCCTTCCCATTCCCTCCCAGTTTGCAAGAGAACTGGGTTAGCTTTCTCAGCACTCAGCACACTTTGGGCCAAAATTGCTGTTTAAGGTTGTGTGGAAACCTGGGAACAACTCAAGCGCCATGTGTCAGCTCCTAAAATAGGCTGAGACTCTGAGTTATGTTCAAGGAAGCCTGTTTCTGCCAGCACACAAGCAAACTTATTAATAAAAGCAAAGAAGTAAATGATAGCTTTGGAGCAAAATTCACTAGGGACAAACTCCAACTGGACTGAACTGTCACTGAAATCACAGAAAGCACTGCCTGCTTACTCTGTCTTTTCATTTACCTTGGAGCTCTAAGCCCTTGGGTACCCTGGACCCTGCTTCCCATTCCCACCTAGCTGCATACACAATTTCCATTCCTCCAATACACTTGAAGCTTGTCTCAACAAATGGTAAGAATAATTGCTTGAAATTGGGGTTCATTTCTTTCTTCCTTCCCTCTCCCTCTGGGCAAGTTCCAGGGCCATCTGGTCTGGTTTTAGACATGCTCGTTGCTTTTTGAGAACAATCAGCATTTTCTTTCAATTGTTGTGCGCAATCTGGAAATCTGAACAATATGTCCCTAGAGTACTCTGCCAAAACTTGCTTAGCAGAAAGAGTTTTGGATTTTTCTACTCCCACACTGTGACCTCTGCTCTTTCCAATACAAGGGAATAGAGAGTTGATTGATTTTCTTTGGTTTCTTTTCAAGAGCTAGTTTGCACACAGCAAAACAGAAGAAAATTCATCCCAAAGGCAGCATCTGTGAGGCACCCTTCTGCTCTGAACACATGGACTTAACGTTGGGTATGTCCAGATCCCACCACCACCACCACCCCAGCATAGTTTGTCATTGCCGAGCATGACTTCTCAGCAGAGAACATGCCATATCTTCATAGAAAAGCGCTTCTGCCAATGTTTTGTTGGCACACACTCAGTTTTGCCATATTGTTCCCTTTAAGACAAGCACTAAGTCTTCAAACAATATTTATGTAGATTCTTTTGTCAGCTGTATACTGCCCAGGTCTCACTGACATGAGATAGAGACAGGAAGGCAGTAGAAGCCATTATATTTCTGGTAGCACGTTCAATGTTGTTTACTGAGCTCTTCCTTCTCATCCATCATGGTATCAATTACATGGGAGTGTAGAGTTGTGGCTGACACTACCATTTTCCTATTGTTGCTCTTCTAGTCTATGGTCAGCTCTCATCCATAGGGAAAAAATGGAGAGTATGGAAGAGTTATGGGTGAATAGGACCAAAATACATTGTATGAAATTCTCAAAGAATTAACAAAATTCATTTTAAAACATTGTGGGACTGTGTTTTAATGTTCTGCCACAGTTCACTGCCACAGAAGGATTGGTCCTCCATGACAGTGGTTCTCAACTACTTGCAAAGGAACTTCAGCCAGCACTTTAGAGATTCAGGCTCCAGTGGCAGTCAGTTGCAGAAAACACCAAATGAGAGCTGGGTGCTATAATGTATACAAGAAATGCCAGAATCCAAGGGTGAATTTTGGTTTTCTATATCTGTGGGGATCTCATGATTCTGTTTTCCTAACAGTCTTCCTCGTGGGGTTAATGCATCCTACCCAAGGACAGTATTTTTGAGTATAAAGATGTTAAACTCCTTCCTAAATTTGAATTCCTAAAGAAGGGTTTTCAACTTTGGATCACAACAGTATTACCTTTGCTGGCTTTTATAGAAGCAGATTGTTGGGCACAATCTAGAGTTTCTAAGCTTGCCTATTTCTGGTGGGTAAGGAAATTCCTTGAGAATTTCTAATGTTGCTTTCTGAGAGTGATCCTAGATCTGCAGCAGGGAAATCATCTGAGACTTTTTTTAGAACCTATTGGCCTCCCCGCAGCTGTATCTTTGTCAGGTTAATTGAATCAGAATCTCTAAGGTACCCAGGTGGCAATTACTCGTAGCTATGGTGAGAACCCACTGCCCTAGGCAAGTGATTATCAATGGAGGGGTTATTTTTCTTCCACAGAGCCACTGAAAATATAGCTAGAGACAATTCCAATAGCCACACTAGGCAGGAGCCAGGGTGTGGGGATATTGTCATTAAGCACTTAGTGGTTAAAAGTCAAGAACACTGTTAGATATCATATGATACAAAGGGTGAAGGACCACAACAAAAATTATCAGGCCCCAAATGTCTGCTGTACCAAGATTCAGAAACCTTCCCTCACAAGATGAATCCCCACACAAGCTGGACTCCCAAGACTTGCTGAGTTTGAATCTTATTTTCCTCAAGATCCCCAGAAAATTCCCAGGCATTGAGAATTTGAGAAGCAATTCCTAAGGGGCCTCTGACTCTGGAATTTTAAATTCAGGAAGTAGAAAGGGACATGAGAATTCACATTTCTCATTAGTTCCCCCCCCCCAGCAGTAACAGCAGGAGGTCTAGAAACTCACAAAAGTCAGCTGGAAGCAGGCTGCCTTGAAGTCAGCTCAGTTAGAGAGTGAGGTTTTGGCTGGGCCTAGAACTTGAGGAGAGCTACTGAATGCAATTCTGGCTGTTTACGTTGCAAACATGGAACATTGTTATTTCTCTTAATGTGTTTTATACCAACAAAGGTCCACTGCTCCTCTCCCAAAATGTGGCTCCAGAGGTTTTGTGACATTTCCTTACCAATACAGGAGGCTGGTCGGCCACTCCAGGCCTTGTTGTCCATACACGTGACAGTCCGTTCCCCTTTCAGTGTATATCCTGGTGAGCAATAGTACTCACATCGAGAGTTAAAGTAGGCACCATCGACACACTTAAACCCTCCATTTACTGGCATGGCAAGGGTAGGACATCGTTTTTCTGAAAAGAAGAGAATCAAATATTCCATGTTTCTTAGTTTTTGTCCACAAGTTCAGAGTCCAGACACTCTAAAAGCATGGAGTAAACAGCTTGCTGCAATAGAACATGTGGCATTAAACAATGACTCCTTATGTGCCACACAGAAGACATTAAATTTCATTCATATCACAGTAGGTGCCTTTGGCATCCCAGCTGCACCACTGTCTTAGATTAAATTCCCCAGCAAACCCTGAGAGAAGGATTTGCATGCTAACACTTTTGGAAGAAAGTGTTGCCAGGGGAAACCAGTGAAAAACTGGAGAACAAGAGGAAGAAGAGGACAGCACCAGCAACGGGTAATGGATAGCAGAGTCAGTTTCAGCTTGCTCCAGCAGGGCAGCCTGGAGGCAAGAGGGCAGTTCCCATTCAGTCTCCACACCTGGAACTGCCCTTTCCCACTCAGTCATTGGATAAAACTGCCATGGGAGAGCCTTTCCCTTGGAAGAAAAATAAAATAAAATAAAATAAAATAAAATAAAATAAAATAAAATAAAATAAAATAAAATAAAAGCTGGGCTGGTGGCTCAGATTTGTAATTCCAAGATGCAGGAGACTGAAGCAGGACTTCCTAGACTACAATAAATACCGAAACAACCAAATAAATAAATAAATAACGGGTGGAGAAGCAACAGGAAGAAAGAGTTTTCTATAAGAGCTCTTCTTTTGTTCTCCAAAGAAAGATGAAGGGGGCAAGTGTGGCTGTGTTTGGTGACACATGCCTGCAATAGCAGCTACTTAGCACACTGAGGCAGGAAGATGGCAAGTTCAAAATCAGCCTGGGCTACAAATTGAGTTCTCATCAGCCTTTCAAGTTGGTGAGATTCTGCCTCAAAATGAAAAAAGGGGGGTTGTTTGTTTGTTTTTAAAGCTAGGATGTAGCTGAGTGGCAGAATTGCTCAGCATTTGCCAGGACCTGGGCTCACATCCCAGTTCTAGGGAAAAATAAAAACAAGAAAACCGACAATAAGGCATTCAGAGGGTGGAGAAGACAACCAGAACTAGAAACAGGTCACAGGAAAACCTAGTGAGACATTTCTACATGTATACTATGCAGATCCAGTTATATAATCTACATAGTCTAATATGAACCACAGGACTACAGTCCTGAGTCTGTTTCCTCAACCATATCTATCATATACTGTGTAAAAATTGAATGTTTGTTAAAGACTTGAAAAACATTGGGCAATCAATAAGGGATGGCAACTTTGCATAATAAAGACATCCAAAACTGGCTTCAACAATGCTGTAACATCCACAGTTTCAATTTGGGAGGACATGTCTTGAAGTAGTCTGGCTGTCTGCCAGCAAACAAAGAACTACACAGAGCAGCGTTAAGACATTGACCCTGAAATGCAACATCAACATCTTTCCAGACCCAATTCCTCACACAGACTAAGCATCACTTCTTTAGCAACTCTTCCTTGGCATCCCTAAGTCCCACTTCTTCTCAGAACATTTGGTTTTTCATGATTTTCTGTTATTTACTCTCCTACAAGAAGCCCCTGGTTTAGGATCCTTGTACCTATCGAATGGCTTTCAGTTCTACCCAGTTACCTCTGTGGTATTCTGGTAAGCCCTAGAAGTATCTTATTGGTTTCTAAATCACCAGCAACTAACTCTATGGAACCCTGTATTTACTGAACAAATATCACCGGTGTGTTAGGAAAAGTCTCTTATCCCTTCTTTTCCCAAATATGTACCAAGCACTTCCTTCAAAAAGAAGCATATATCTCTTTGCTATAACAGAGAGATGTCAATCAGCTGGCTTAAAACCACCACCCAGTGAAAGGCTTCATCTCATAGCAAAACGATTTTGCCCCTGAAGACTCTGCATGGGTCTGGTCTACTCACGTTTGCAGATGACCTTATCTGACCAGCGCTTGTTTGACTGGCAAATCAGCTGGGAAGAGCCATGAAGCTCATAGCCCTTTCTACAGCGAATGTCACATCTGGTCCCCATGGCCGTTTTGTAGTATCCCCCTGGAGGGGCCCTGCAGTAAACATCCCCATACTTCACCTTGATGGGGGAGCACCATGGAGTATCTACAGGCAGAAACAAATAAAGAAAAAAATAAGTGATAAGTTTAGACAATACAGCCTGTCACTCTTGCATTCCAAGATTAGCTACAGTCTAGATTCTGGACTCCCAATGGTGCCCTGTGTATTAGATATTTGTACATAAGAAGGTTATGACTATGAGACTGGACATCAGATATAACTAAATATGAATCCAAATACTTCTAATTAGTTGTGTGATATGGGCAAGCTACCTCAAATCTCTGAGTCAGGCAAGCATTGTAAGGGATAAAGACTGTATATCTATATATCCATTGTCCAGCACAGAGCTGAGCACAAAGTAAATATTCAATAAGCATGTATTCCTTCTAGTATTTACTTTAACATGATGCCATAATCTTTTGAGACTAATTGATTCCATAGTGAATTTCCAACCTAGCCATCTATACATAGCACAGAGAGTCAATTAATTGTGGCTTCCTCCCAGATACATGCATATGCTCTATAAGGAAACCAACAGTACTCTTCCTTACTAATTTGAACTAAGTTACATCAATGTTTGTAATAGAGTGTCCTCTTGGCTTACACTTATGTATCAATTGCTTCCCTTTTCATCCATTCCCAGTTATGTCCCATTTAAGTAAGACAGATGGGAAATTTGTAGAGTGCTTTAATATTGCTCTCCTAGTTGCTGCATTGGCTAGTTTTTGTGAACTAGACACAAACTGGAGTCATGGGGAGAGACAGAACTTCAGTTGGGAAATTATCTCCATCATATTGCTCTATGTCAATGGTTCTCAACCTTCCTAATACTGAGACCCTTTAACACAGTTCCTCATGTTGTAGTTACCCCCACCTATAAAAAGTATTTTTGTCACTACTTCGCAACTGCAATTTTGCTACTCTTATGAATTGTAATGTAAATATCTGATATGTGACACATACACTCCCCCCCAAAGGGATCAGACCCACAGGCTGAGAACAGCTGTCTCATGGGAATGTCTTGCTTAATGATTGATGGAGAATAACCCAGATCACAGGGACAGATGAGGTCAACTCTGGGCAGATGGTCCTGGATATTGTGTATAAGAAAGCAAGCTAAGCACTCTATGGAGAACAAGTCAGTTAGCAGCATTCCTGTATAGTTTCTGCTTCAGTTCCTGCCTCCAGGATCCTGCCTTGAATTCCTACCTTGGCTTCCCTGGATGATAAACTGTAACTTGTAAGCCAAAAGAAGTCTCTCCGTCCATTTCTTTGGTTAGTGTTTTTTTGCAGCAAATTAGGACAGTTGGCTAGATCATACTTAGGATGTCACTAACAAAGCTGAACTTGTCCCCTGTCTTTGGAAGTTCTGATAGTCATACAAAGGAAGGACAAGAGTAGCGTCTCAGTTGAGAAGTTCCTGCAGCAGCCAGTCTATCAGTTCTTGCACTATCTAGGGACAAACAATAAGCCTTCTCAAGTCCCAGGGTAGGGGTGGAGTTAATGCTCTGAACAAGTACAACTTTCCTAGTGCTGCCTGGCTCTTCCTTACCCCACAGGCACCTGTGCTGCCACTAAATGGAGTAAGTTCGCCATCATGTGGCCAGGAAGGAACACAGGCTTTGTTGTGCTTTGTCCAGGAATTCTCTCCTAAAAGATGTACTCTGACTGTTAGTCAGTTCTGATATAGTCCAAGCTTTGACAATAGAACGCTTTTTTACTCTGATGCTTTTAGGTTCCCTTTGACTAATACTTTGTTTTTTTATATATAATATAATAGGTTTCAGAAGGTTTCAAATAGATCAGAAATTCAAGACTCAAGTAATATTCCCTAGATGGCCTAGGTAGATTGTTGGAAGCTTACCCTCCAGTTTATTCACTTCCACCACATGGATATAGACCTAGAGAATTCACATCAGGACTACAGGCCTTCCTGGAACTCTTTCATTCTGGAATACTTTATACCTGCAGTCTTCATGTACTATGTATATTTATGTTTTATTTGAGTAAGTTCTGTGTGCTTTCACTTATCACAAATTTACATATTTTAACACAGCATGCAATTAGCAGATTTTTCTCCCTCATTTTGACTCTTCAAAATCTTCTTCTGTCAATGCTGACCACATATCCAAAAGCTGAGCAGTTGTCACTATGTGGAGGGAAAAAATCTTGTATTCATCTATTTGCAAAAAGCATTTTCTTTTTTTATTACTTTCCGGGACAAATCTTTGGAATGTGTTTTGGCAGTTAATTAGTTCTTCAGTAACAGCAATGGGAATGGGAGTGAATGATGTGAACTCAAAGTGCACATAAGCACCATGGTTTAGTCAAAGTGAGTTAACAAAATGTTTAACATGGAGGCTTCGAGGAAGATTATGTGCTGTTGAAGTTAAGACAAGGTTTACTAAGTAGACATCCAAACTGATTAATCTGGAAAGCCTTTTCATCCCCCTGGGCCAACATGATAAGTGTTCTAATTAAACCGAGTCTGCGGAGTAGGCAGCATGGTGTGGCAGGCTAATGGGAACTACTAGTGCATCATGAATGTGAGCCAAAACACCTGCTTGGACTCAAGTGCAGCATCTGTCAGCTGAGTGAGTGAAACAGGACTCATTCCCTATTCTCTATAACCATAGTTCCCTCTTCTATAAACTAGGGATGATACTGACACATCTCTATGCACCATCTTGTTCTCTCAGTTAGTGTGAATACATTATGGTGTCCCAAGTAAAACAATCAAGCTCAGATTAATTCTATGCCCATCACTCAAATATGTAAATACAAACAAATCAATAAATGTCATATCCTGTGAGCTCAATGTATGCTATTCATTTTTTCTCTGTTCTTTAAAATTTGATTAATTCAAATCAGTTATTGTGTATATGCTCTGTGCCAGACACTGGGAAACTTAATATTCCAGAGCTAACCTCACAGTTTCATCATGGTTGACCTCTAACTTGTAACATTAATGACACTTAAAAGCTGAGGTGTAACTCTAGAACAGAGAAGTTGTCTAGCATGGATAAAGCCAGAGGTTCAGTCATAACCATAACAGTAATACCAAGAAGAAGAAGAAGAAGGAGAAGAAGAAGAAGAAGAAGAAGAAGAAGAAGAAGAAGAAGAAGAAGAAACTTAACTCTCTATTGTAAAAACTGAAGGTACGGGGTTTGAGAGAGAGAGAACTCAGCAGTTAAGAGCAATGACTGTTCTTCCAGAGGACCAGGGTTCGATTCCCAGCACCTACATGGCAGCTCACAACTGTCTGTAGTTCCAGTTCCAGGCAGACACCAAGGCAAATAAATAAATAAAAAATCTTTTTTTAAAAACAAAAAACTGAAGGTACATAACATGTTTTGGTATGTGTGTACAAACAAATTAAATGTCTAGTGTGATGATTCCAGCCAAAAAGCTATTTAACTGACAATAGAAATAATTTATCATGAAAAGATTTATTCTCCATTCAGGGAAGGTTCTGGGATAATCGTATTTTTAAGTATATCTACTGTGAGGTAAGCATAGACACTGAGCACAGGAGGCAACCCTACTACATAAGTAAAAAGCCTCCCTACATTGCATGCATATTAGGATATGTTATTCATCTAGGGACTGAAAAAGAGCTTGGAAAAAACTTTCAGGAAGTTTGATGAAACAGAGGATCTCCTTACTATAAACATCTGACTAAAAATTTTGAGCTTGGTTAGATTACTTAATATCCAAGACAATGAGGGTAGACGTTATTTGACAAGTAAATGTTTGCATTCAGAAATCAAAGCAAATGTGTAAACATAACCTGGGCACAGGCACCAGTCATTGTTTATAAAGATTTCCCATTTCTCTGAAAAACTGAGGGACAGTCTTTAGACAAAATCTGATGGGAACTATTTCACTTCCCTGATAACTCAGAAAGGTTACATCAGTCTAGGGTAATGATTTCTCGCCAGAGTATGGATGCCTTCTTGGGTCAATTGTCAAATAGAACTGTACCAGCCTATTTTCTTCAGAGGTTTTCTTTGCAATAAGAAAAAGCAGTTTCAGAGAAAAAGCACTTAAATTTACCTTCATTTCCAGCCTGAGCTGTCTGACTTCATGGAAGCAGCAGTAGGAGTATTTGTGGATATACTTACCTGAGCCAGTGTAAAATGTTCTTGATTAGTCTTTATATACCTAGTAGGAGTGGATACTGGTGGAAATGTGTAGAGCTGGATTTCTTAAGTTAAAATTAATTTGAGCAACAACACACTTTACTGATCATTTTAGGAGTCATGCTGGGCTCAGAAAGAGCATGAGATGAGGTCATGAAAATCAAGTTTCTCATTCTCCATTCAGTCAGTACATTAGCAGCACTGGGTGCAGAGTTCACCTTGGAGGGTTTGCTCTGAACATTTCTAGCTGTAATGTATGAATCAGGCTTGATTTTCATCAGCTACAGCTTGCCTTTGCACAGGATTTAGGAGAAAAGAAATTTAGGAGAAATGACCACGTGGTGCTGAAAGGCAGCACTTCAGGGATTTCTTTTTCTTCCCTTTGTTTTCCTTTTGAAAGGATGAGCACCTATGCATATTTATTTTAAAATATTTATCTTCCTGGACAGAGAATTATAACTTCAATGTGTTGTCTGGTCACTTTATTACAGTCTGCTCTGCACAGCCTTAAAGAAAAAAAATCTCCTGGCATCAGCAGGTCCTCATCAGCACATAAGCAAAGCATTCACCTTTATATAGAGAGTGTGAATACCAGACTCCATCATCTTCTAGTGGTGAATCTCCAGATCCTACAATAAAAAAAAAAAGAACAGAAACTGCAGCAAGAAAAGCCACCACAGTATGGGCGAATTATTTCAAAGCATTGTTTTGGCATAATCCATGCAAGGGATGCTATTAGAATGCAGAGCCAAGAGTAGAAGCATCTGTGGCCATTCATGAAGGGACAGAAACCTCTCAGAGTGAACCTGGCTGGGTTATGATGGCTAAAGCCAATCAACATGAGCCTCAGACAGTGTTTGGAATCACAGGGGCCATCTGAAATTCTGGAATCAGGAAAGACAGTCAACTTCACTCTGAGATGATGCCAATGTAGATGAAACTCATGCCAGAGCAGATGCTGTAAAATGTGTGTGACTCCCAGTCAAGCCACAGTTCCTCCAGTAGACAAAGACAACCCAGTAGAACCTAGAGTTTGTACTACCTGAAATAAGTCCATCTGCTGAAATGAATGTAGATGGAAGTCAAGAAGGGAAATCAAATATCTTAATGACAACAAAAATAGACAGCTGGGTTGGGACATTCATAGAAAATGAAGGCTGAAACTGAGGACCTGGGAGTTGGTTCAGAGTTTCTTGCCTACCTTTGAATAAAGCAAAATTTCTTAGGGCGTCTTACTACCCTTAAAGTCCATAGGCTCAACGGGAAAAAAACATGGTATTTGCAATGAACTCATTTGGCAGTTAAAGGCAAGTCATTTTGAGATTATTAAATAGTGAGTTCTCATAAGTGGTGGATTCTTATCACTTGAAGCGGTAAGTAAACCTCAGATTTCAACACAGCAATCTTATATTTAGGTACTTCAGTCTGATCACCACCAACCCTTAATTTAGCACCATGTTAGCTACACATTTACTTTCCAGTCACCTTCCACTGTACAAAAAAGAAATGTCTCTCCTAAAAGCTCATGCAAACCTTTGTGGAAGGGCAGCTCATAATTAATGTCCTGGCCTTTGTTACACTGGTGTTCTTGATGAGAGATGGGTAATATGGAAATAAAAAGTGAGCAGAGGAAGCCAGTCAAAGTGTGACCATTGGAGAGAATTTCTCAGCCAGAGAAGGCCATCCCTTTGTTCTGCTCACTTGCAGGTTTCCTCACCCAGGGTAGGCTACCCTAATCCCTTGGCCAGGCTACCGAGGCTGTGCAAAGTTATAGATTTTCCTTTGTTTCATATCAAATAGTGAATGTGTGAACATGAAACCTAGGAATACAACCAAGAAACATAAAGCAAAAGCCTGGCTTTAGACACCTTGACCCAGTCATTCCATTGCTGCAAGACTAGCCCAAGGAAATAAAAAATTTCCACATGAACTTTTAATCGCTCAAAATGTAAAAGGAACAACACCATTAGCAGTGAATACAACACACACACACACACACACACACACACACACACACACACACACACACAGAGTCCTATCAGCACCCCAGTTTCCGGTCCAGAGGATTCAGAATGAGTTGGCACCCACCTATTCCATAAAATTTTTGTTCACATTGGCTTTCTTAGTTTTTCTTCTGTTATGAACAGTTTCTAGGCAAAGCTTCTCATCAGCCTGCCATGTAGACATAAGTGTTTCTTTGGGCTCCAGTTTATGTCCGTTTCTCCATACTTTCCCCTAGACAAATTTTATTCATGCAGTTCACTTTAATTGTCCCCATGTGATTATGAAAAATCCATTATTTCCAGCCTTAAACTTTCTAAAGCTAGAACTTTAATGGGTTTTGTGGCTACAAAACACAGTGAGGAAATAGCCCCTAAATCACAAATTTCAAGGTACTTAGAATGGGCTATACTTCTCTGTTGTAGAAAGTTTCTCCGGGCTGTTTGGGCCCGGGAGTTTGGACCCTGACCCGCGGCAGCTTTTGTCCCCCAAAGAAATGGATCAGTCACTTATATACTTTATACTGTTTGGCCCATATCTTAAGCACATTACTAGCTAGCTCTTTCATCTTAAATCAACCCATTTCCATTCATCTATCTACCACGTGGCTCAGTCATGGCTCACCTGTATTTCTTACATGTTTGTCTTCTTCGTGGGTCAGATGGAAACTGACTAACTCCACCCTTCTGCTACCTGCCTGTCCTCTGATTCTCCACCCACTTCTATGGTGCTCTACATAGGCCAAACCAGTCCTTCATTTACAGCATACAGTGAACATTCCACCACACTTCTCCTTAGGAAGAATTCCTTTAATTCCACATACTTGGGATTTTGGGCCAGGTTTGAAGAACTTAATCATTTGCAAAAATTCTGGAAATATATATATGTCTAGAATGTAACTGACAGTTGCCCTGTTCAAACATAGAAGTGTATGTCTCAAATATGGCCTACATAGTTGATCTTTTCTACAATAAAATTTGTCAACGGTCAAGCCAATATTCTCAGTTTGTACTATTCTATGGACTGTGAGAAAGAAATCCTCAGCTTCCCCAAAGACTCCATATTTTCTGAGCACTATAACACCACTGGCATTAATACTAATTGTCTGGTGCAATGTTTACATTTCTTGGTGCCTAGGTCAAATTTCTTAGCTGGAATGGACTTGAAAATCCTTTGTAGAAGGCACTTTCATCATGTATATCATAATAATACAGCCATATGTACAAAGCTTAGAGGATCAAAAATCGCAAAGAGGTATTTCATAGTGGCTTGTTTTCAATGCATTCCTTTGTGGAATAAGTCATCATATTGTAAATATCTATTAATAGATGAGTCACACCAAACCTTGTTACAGGCTTCCATTGATAGGATCTTCTGTTTCACTGCTTCTCAGTAGTTTGGAGGTAGGAAGTTTGCAAAGTTTATAGTTCCTAGATTCCTCTACTCCTAAACTTTGGGAAAGTCTGTATTTTAGAAATTTGGAAGATGAAATAGAAGGCATTACATTTTTGTATTTGTTATTACTTGAAAATTTTATACAGAAATGTAATGTGTTTTTATAAGATCAACCTATTCCTTCCCTTCCAATTAATCCTATATTTTCACTACCATTTTCCTCTTCCAACTTCATATGATCTCTCTTCCTCCTCCTCCTCCTCCTCCTCCTCCTCCTCCTTCTTTTCCCTTTTCCCCTTCTTCCTTCCCTGCTGTGGAACTATGCTTTGTACACTGTAAATATTTGTCACTCCTATTGGTTTAATAAAATGCTAACTGGTCAAGTACAGGAAATAGAGGGAGGGCAACCAGACTAGGAGACTGCTGGGAAGTGAAAGAGCAGAGCATCAGAAACAGTGATATGCAAAGGAAGCAGGATGAAAATGCTGTACTGAACAAAAGGTACCAAGCCACATAGCTAAATATAAATAGAAATATAAGTTAACTTATCTGAGCCAATGGACCAATGAGCTTGTAATTAATATTATCCTTTGTGTGATTATTTGGGACTAAGCTGCTTTGGGCAATCTGGACCTTGGGGCTAGGCCAGGCCAGAAACTTCTGACTACATTTCCCTCCATTTACTACATTTAGTGATGTATGTATTTGATTGGTGAATGCCCATCTTCTATAGGATGGGCAACCTCTCGGAGGCTGTATCCCTGAAGAAAATTTATTCTCCCTCTCACAGAGTTGTTGTGGAATAGAATAATTGTTTAACTATGTAAAGATGTATTGCTTTTGTTTATGCTGCATTTGTTTAACTAGGTAAAAATGTGTTGCTGTTTTAACTTGCCTACCCAAGGCAACTGATTGATCTAATAAAAAGCTGAATGACCAATAGCTAAGCAGAAGAGAGACAGGCAGAGCTGGCATACAGAGAGAAATGTGGAATCAGCCAGTCAACTAGGGCCCAGCCAGCGAGACATGGAGGAAGCAGGAGAGAAGGATAAATAGTATATAGATGAGGCAAACAAACTTTGGAGCAGCATATACATTAATATAAATGAGTCAATTTAAGTTTAAAAAGCTAGCTATAAACAAGCCTAAGCTAAGGCTAAGCATTCATAATTAATAACAAGTCTCCATGTCATAATTTGGGGGCTGGAAGCCTATAAGAAGTCATCAACAGCAGTAACATGTGAGCTGGAGATGAGTCCTCTCTGACCAATGCTGGAATGCTGGCTGGCTTGACTTTGTGCATGCAGCCAAAAATGCAGTGAGTTCATGTGTCTTGTCATGTCTCACTTTTTCACTGCAAACATCAACTATATCAGACTCTTACAATCTTTCTTCCCTTTCTTCTGGGATGATTCCTGAGCCTACCAGGGGTGAGATACATACATCCCATTTAGGATGGAGCAGTCTACAGTATCTTATTCTCTGTGTGTGGACCATTAGTGAGTCTTTGTATTCATCACCATCTACTGCAGAAGAAAGATTTTCTGGTGAAGGTTTAAAGAGATACACTATGTATATAAAGATAAGACTTAGGAAGCAGTTTACTTTACACATTTAGCAGAATAATAGTATTAGATTCTTTCCTTCAAGGATCTATGACATAGGCAGCCATAGGTTTGGCTCAGTTAATGGTACCTATATGAGCTGTTAAACAGGGTTTAAATACTATCAGAAAGTAGCTGGTTACTACCATAACATTTGTGCTACTATTTGAGATGGCACATGCCATTAGTTCCAACACTTGGGAGGCAGAGGCAAGAGGATATCTGTGAGTTCAAGGCCATCCTGGTCTACAAAGCAAGTTCCAAGACAGACAGGACTATTACACAGAAAACCTTGTCTCAAAAAACAAAACAAAAACAAAGGCTTGAGAGATGTCTTTGTCCTCTGATATTCCAGACTGATTTTATTAAATATAAAATATATCATCACAGCTTTTTTCACCAATGGGCATGTCTTGCCAGGCCACTCATTATTACGGATCCCAAAATTCATAGCTGGGTAAAAGTGTTGGTTACTTTCCCCCCTTGAGTGGTGTGCATTGAACTCTTCAGCAATACAAATGCTAGACAACAGAAATAAAATAACCGCATCTATACCAGCTTGCTTTCTCCATGCCCTGTGAATCACATACACGGTACCTCCGGCAATAGAGTCTTATCATCACTTTGCAGACAATAACTAATAGCAATGGCAATAGCTTGTAATGTTTGGAGACCTAAAGGTGCACAGCAGCTAATAAATACAAAAGAGGTAACTACTTCCTAGAACTGGGCCTTTTATTTCTGAGCCTGTGGTATTGTGGAATCAATGTCACCCTGTATGCTGGGTAGTTTTATATCAATATAACACAAGCTGGAGTCATCAGAGAGGAGGGAGCCTCAGTTGAAGAAATGCCTCCATAAAATTTGACGGTAGGCAATAACTGTGGGGCAATGAATATACACCATCACAAATCCCTGTATTAAAATATAAACTCCTCTGAAAGTATTGTGGTGGTATAGAGGGATCACATGGTTGATCTCTTTCTAGCTTTTTTTCAGGAAACTCCACTGATTTCTATAGTGCTTGTGTCAGCTTTCACTTCCACCAACAGAGAATGGGTGATCTCCTCTGCCTACAGCCATGGCAGTCTTTGTTGCTGTTCTTTCTATCTTAGCCATTTTGACTGGGGAAAGATAAAACTTCAATGTATTGTTAGCTTGCACCACCCTGATAGCTAAGGATGTTGAACAATTTTAAAAATAGTTCTTGGCCATTTGTAGTTCTTTTAGGAATTTAGTTTTTGGGCCCATTTTTATTGGGCTATTTATTTTCTTCATACTTAGTTTTGACTTCTTCATATAATCTAGACACTAATCCTCTATCAGATGTAAAGATTTTTTCTCCCATTCTGAAGTCTGCCTCTTTGCTCAAATGGTATCCTTTGCTGTATAGAATCCTTTTAAGTTCCATGAAATTAACAGTTGGTTTTAAGAAAAAAATTATTCCTTTCCTTAGTTGTATATGCAAGAAATATGTTCTAGTGAATATGTTGACAGCAATGGGATATCATGCCTACTGTCCTCTCGCCAGCATTGTGGGATAGAAAGAATGTGACACTGACAGTGGTGGCAGCCAAAGACACAACATTTTCCTAACTTTAGTATGATAGGATCAGGGTGACCTTTGACCACTGATACAGACTTCCTGACTTCCTTTGTTAGAATACATAAGATTTTCTTATTTCTTCCATTTACTTTTGCCCATAACACCTAGTGAGGATTTTGTTTCCTACCTGGTAAATATTTAAGCAGAACAACACAGTAATGAGAGTGTGTTTTTTTCTGCTGCTACAGTTAGGTTCTGCAATGCCCTCCAAGGCCTGGGTGTCTGAAAACTTGGTCCCCACCATGGCAACATTAGGAAGTTGTGAAACTGTTAAGCAACGAAGCTGAATAGAAAGGTCATTGGTTAGGGGGCCTTTGAAGAATATTATAGAATGACTGGACTCCAGTGCTGCTTCCCCTCATTTCTGGATATTATTAAGTAAGCTGCCTTCTTGGGCCTATATGCTTTTCAATAATTCTCTGCCTTGCCACAGGTTACCAAACAATGAAGACAGCTGACCACATACTGAAACTGTAAACCAAAAGAATCCTTTCATATTTTAATCCTTTCTCAAGTATTCTGTCACAGTGAGAGAGTATTGAGCAGCTTTCTCTTAGTAACTGCTGCCACCTACAAATCTTTTGACAATGTGAGAGGAGACTTTTATGTGGGTTGGCTGAATAAGGGTTTTATTTTCTTTTATTTTTTAGTTCTTCTCTCTTACATTACATCCTAACTGCAGCTTCCCTTCCCTCCAAACCTCCCAGTCTCCCCCAATTCCCTTCTCCCCAGATCCATTTCCCTTTTGTTTCCCTAAAAACAAAACAAAACAAAAACAGACTTCCCACCGTTATCAATCAAGCTCAGCATGACAAGATGCCATTAGACTGGCATAAACCTTCATAGCAAGGCTGGACAAGGCAACCTAGTGGAAGGAAATAGGTCAGGTCCCATGAGCAGGCAAAGGAGTCAGAGACATCCCCACTCTCATTGTTAGGAGTTCAACAAAATCCCCAAGCTAGAGAAGCATAATATATAAAGAGGATCTGATGCTCCATGATTGCAGTTTCAGTTTCTGTGAGCTCCTATGACCCCTGCTTCTTTGATTCTGTGGATTGTGCTTTCTTTTTTCTTTTTTTTTACTTTGTTTAATTTTTATTTTTCTAATTCTTGGTAAATTTAAGACTAGATTATCATTGTACATCTAGACCATATTCTGTATATCAGTCTAGGTTTTTTTTTTTAATTTTTTTTCTTTTGTTTTTGGTTTTATTTTTTTCTTCTTTATTTTATATTTAACAAAAAAAAGTAACATGAATTTAAAATGAGGAAAAGTTAACAATAACTATGAACAGGATAAGAATCATAAGCATGGCATATCAAGGGTGGTAATGCAAATAAGATTGCTACACATAAATTTACTATGTGTTCAGCTTTCCCTCTGAAATTTTTTTTCCCATCCCTGT
>PVIH01006768.1:32710-46812 GCA_004025045.1 Sigmodon hispidus | reverse complement strand
GATGTCCTCAACCTCTCTGGCTCGTACAATCCTTCCTCTGTCTCTTCTATGGAATTCCCCAAGCTCTTCCTAATGATTGGGTATGGGTTTCTGCATGTGCTCATCTCAGTTACTGGATAAAGCCTTTCTGATGAACCTTATGCCAGGCAACAATCTATGAGTATAGCAGAATATCATTAAGAATCATTTCATTGACTTTTTTTTTCTTCCAGTCATGTTTGGTTCTATCCTAGGTCTCCTGGCTATCCAGGCAGTGTCAAGTCAGGGCTCCCTCGTGTTGCATAGGTCTTGATTTGGACCAGTAATTTATTGGCTCCTTCTACAAGTTCTGTGTCCCTATTGCCCCAGTATAAAATGGAGGCAGGACAAAGGTTTTGTGGCTGGGATGATGTTCCAATTCCACAGCTGAGAGCCTTGCCTGATTATAGAAGATGGTCAGTCCCCAGTTAGTCAGAGTCTTTGCTAGGAATACTCTCATAGATTTCATAGAGTTTACACTGCACTAGGTTTCAACATCAACCCCTCCAGTTCCAGTAGTCTCTCCAGTTCTCTCTCTCTCTCCATCCTCCACCTCCTACCTGATTCCTCCTGTTGCCATCACCACCTGCCCACACTCTGCACAAAATCTTGAGTGAAGATTTTTAAAACAGTTGCAGTTGAACTTTTCTTCTACTTCCTAACTAATACATCCTTTCATGTAACAGAAAGCTATTTTCTGACCAAATGAATTCTTCTGCCTGTCTAAGGGTTGCTAATGAATGGGAAATTGGACAATCAGACCTAGTTTGTCTGACCTCCAACCCCATCATGCTATTTTCCTTAAGCCTTACTGCCTTCTGCCCCTGTATTTTCACACATAGTTGGTAGGATTTGGGGTTACTGACAGGTACGTGGCCTCTTGAGTAGTAGCAAAGTAAGTATGCAGGGAAGAACAGAAGAAGAGCAAGATAAAGGATCTGTATCTGGCAGAATCTGCCATTTCAATGGCCAGTAGTCATGATCTCATTCCTTGTTTTCACTTTTTTTTTATTTTGTTTTTTAGTTCTGAGAACCAAATCCAAAACTAGTACTTACTAGTTCATTCATTCATTCATCCATGTGTTTATTTTAATACTGGAGATTAAAGCTAGGACCTTTTGTATGATAATATTATACCAGTGAGCTATATCTTCATTTTTTTTAAATTTTGAGACAGAGTTTTGCTAAATTACCTGATTTAACCTTGAACTTGTTCTGTAGCCTGCACAAATCTTGAACTTAAAATCCTCTTGCTTTTGCTGTTTATGAAGCTGCTGGAGTTACAGTCATGCACCACCAGTCCTGGTCAGTCGCTTCTTCTTAACAGAAGATCAGAGGTTGGGTTGGCTCTAAGCTGCCCTCCCCCAGAGAAGAAATCATGATTCCCTATTAAAATAGATTGCTCTTTCCAATAATTGCTTCAGGGATCACCATGGAAACTAGCATTGAGCAAATGAAAATTATTTGGTTTGCGGAGAATCATACTGGAAAGACATTCTCCAAGAGAAAAGATGCACTTTCAGAAGGACAAGATTCTCCTCCCTTTTTTTCTTCCTTCCTGCTTTGGAGGATATTGTATATCCATAATGGTTGAGACTACAGCAGCCATTTTGTCAGCATAAGGCACAAAGTCTGAGGGTTGAAGATTTCTTCTGAAGATGGTAGAATGGATGAATAATGATGATGATGATAATAATAATAAACAATCAACCCTGGAGTCTTTGATGATCTCATTTGGCTACCTCTAGATATCACCTACCTCTGTGCTTATTTTGTCAAAAAAATTCCTTTTAGTCTAAGACACTGGGTATAGCACTGTTTGGTTTTTATAATGGAATATATCCATGCTGACATAGATCTGAATGGAGAGTTACTAGCTATTGTTATTTTTTTAAGTTCAAAGAAAATAAATGATTGTTAGTTGTTACTCCACAAACATTTCCAGTTTATATTCAGCCTGAGGATATAGATCAATTTCTATAAAACACCTTTTGAGTAATCTACAAAATAGAGATCTCAAGGGAGACATTAAACTAAAAGACAAACTCAGTGTGTTCAGGTAGTTGGGCTCACTGAAGCAAAGTAGAATAGCACACAGTAGCTAAAGATTTTTCATGAGATGAATTCCAGCACTTGGGAGGCAAAAGCAGGCAAATGTCTGCCAGTTCAAAGCCAGCCTTGTCTACACAGCTAGTTCCAGGACAGCCAGAGCTGTTATGCAAAAAATAAAAAAGAAAGAGTGAAGGAAAGAAAGAAAGAAAAAGAGATAAAAAGAAAAAAGGGAGGAAGGAAGGAAAGCAGACAGGAGAGAGAGAATGGGGCTTTTTCTTGTAAGGTGTCTGTATATTAAGAAATCTTGAGGTTTTGTGTGACGTAATCATTTCAGTCTGCATATGGTTCAGATTACCACCCTTTGGAAAGCGTGCTCCACTGCTTCTTGCACACAAAGGCAAGTTGGCTCAGAAATCAGGGATTCAAAGCCATGGATGACTCTGTCCCTCAGCTATACCTAAAGCCAATTTCATTTGTAATTCTGCTCTCCTTACAGAAATTCCTTCAAATTCAAAAGGTCTTTCTTTTTTCTTCAAAGGAACTGCTCACAACTTCTCCCCAGTTCAAAGAGGGGTTTTTCTGAGCACTCTCCCTTTCACTTGGGATGTCTTCATAGATCAAACCATTGAGGCCTCAAAGTAATACACATTGTTTGCTTTGAAACTCCACGAGGCACCTAGTGTTTGGAAGATGACTGCAGTGTTCCTTTTCTCCCTCAGTAAGGTTTCTTCCGATTGACTGGGAGCAGGGGAAGGTTTGAGAGTGATAGAAAATCTAGCCAGCTGGCTAAAAGGATCCATTCATTCAATATGATCCATAATCTGAACTGGCAGATGCATTAGTTCTGTGTTATGTCATCAGTCAAAAGGACTGAATTCCTTGTTTAGTGATTTTGTATTTGGTCTGCAATCTTAGTCTTTCATACTTATAATTATACTAAAGTCCCTGAGGAAGTAGATAGAATTCACTGTGTGCTAGGGAGATGCTTCTCTTGAATACAACTTCAGAATCAACCTGAACACATTTTTTTTTGTATGAGAACTCACTTTAACAGAAGAAAAGGTGATAACATTAAGTAAAGTTCAATAAAGCTCTGTGCCATAAAAATTAAGAGTCATGCTTTTATAGCATTCTTTACTATGACACATGCTAACATATTTCTTTTTTTTAATTTTTGAATAAAGTCTCATTTTTTATCCATGTATCCCCATGTTCAAACTCCCTTCCCCTCCCCACTCCTCCCAGTCACTCTCTCTTCTCCCCATCTCATCTCCTCCCCAGCAAGGGCAGGAGGTTCCAAGGTGGCTTAGTTCAACATCCACTCCAGGCAAGTTCGATTTCCTCATCACGGTATCAAGACTAGGTCAGGTGTTCTTCTGGAGGGAGTGGGCTCCAAGGTGCCAGTCTAAGGTGCTTCAGTTCCCAAGCTGTTCAGTGGTTGAGGTTTGCAGCTTGGGAATGCTTTGCTTTTTGTTTAAAGTCCATTAATGAGTGAGTACATCCCCTGCTTCTCTTTCTGGATTTGTAAGACCTCGCTCAGGAGCATATTCTCCAAATCCATCCATTTGCCTACAGATTTTAGGATATCATTTTTTCTTGCTACTGAGTAGTAATATATTGTGTAAATGTACCAGTTTGTTAATCCATTCTTCAGTTGAGAGACATCTAGGTTGTTTCCAGGTTCTTGCATTACGAATAATGTTGCTATGAACATAGTTGAGCTAATGCCTTCGGGGTGCGAATGTGCATCTTTAGGGTATATGCCCAATAGTGGTATTGCTGGATCTTTGGGGAGATTGATTCCCAGTTTTCTGAGAAACTGCCATACTGCATTCCAGAGTGGCTGAACAAGCTTACACTCCCACCAACAATGGAGGAGTGTTCCCCTTGCTCTGCATCCTTTCCAGCATAGGCTGTCATCTGTGTTTTTAATCTTAGTCATTCTGACAGGTGTAAGGTGGTATCTCAAAGATGTTTTGATTTGTATTTCTCTGATGACTAAAGATGCTGAGCACTGTTTCAAGTGCCTTTCAGCCATTTGTAATTCTTCTGCTGAGAAGTCCCTTTTTAGTTCTGAACCCCATTTTTAATTGGGTTATTTAGGGCTTTGGGCTCTAGTTTCTTGAGTTCTCTGTATATTTTTGAGATCAGTCCTCTGTCACGTGTAGGGTTGGTGAAAATCTTTTCCCATTCTGTAGGCTGTCATTTTGTCTTATTGACTGTGTCCTTGGCCTAACAGAAGCTTCTCAGTTCCAGGAGGTCCTACTTATTGATTGTTGTTCTTAGTGTCTGTGCTACTGGTGTTATATTTAGAAAGTGGTCACCTGTGCCAATGCATTGGAGGTATTTCCCACTATCTTTTCTATCAAGTTCAGTGTGGCTGGGTTTATGTTGAGGTCTTTGATCCATAAGTTTTATGCAGGGTGATAGGTTTGGATCTATTTGCATTTTTCTACACCATTTGTTAAAGATAGAATCTTTTTTTCATTGAATATTTTGGGGCGTCTTTGTCAAAAATCAGGTGTTCATAAATGTGTGGCCTCATAAAAAGAGTTTGGCAATATTCCTGGCCCACCTTTCAGGAGAATTCCTCTCCAGGGCCTGGGTCACACTCAAGGTTCTGACCTCACAAGCTCGACAGCAGACAGGCCCTAGGCTAAACCTGGGAGGGGCCTTCCCCAGGGATTCCTAGAGGAAGGGACTTCCCATGGCCAGGCCCCACCTCAACTGCATCATCATAGATGGACTGCTGCCTTTGAAATGCAGACCCCTATCCAGAGTGGAATCAGAGGTGAACAGATTCCAACTAACATATTTCTTTAGGAAATATGTAATGCCCCCTTAATACTGGGATCTTTTTTGTGTGGAATAAGCAGAAAAAATACACATAAAGAAGAAACTGGACATTGTGATCTCTCTGTTTTAAGCATCTGGGAAACTGAGGCAGGACAACTGCCATAAGTTCAAGGCCAGCCTGGACAATACAGTGAGACCACGTGTCAAGAACTAAACAGATAAACAAAAAAGCAAAGGAAATATTTATTTACATTAGATAAGATTGATTTTGTCAATACTAATGATGTCCAGTGACACATTTTTACAGTGATGTAGGCCTATATCTGCAGTACCTAATGGAGTAAGCAGTGCCCATATGTAGAGACTGGGCACATTATGACCGAGGACATGAATATTTTACTTTCTGCAGTTTGTCAGTCATGCATAACTGTGGTTAAACAACATTATATGGAAAATTCTAAGAATGTTTAACCCAAAACTTACAATGCATACCATCCTAAATAGCATGACAAAATCACATGGTCTGACCTAGGACCTGAATTATCTTTATCCAGAGTATGCAAGCTGTTTCTAATGTTCTCCCATTCATCATTTGTTAAGATCAATTGTTATGGTGTCATAGTACTTATGTTCATGTGATCTTATTTTACTTGATGCTTCAAAGGACAGGAGCTGGCGACTTGGATATACCAGAGAGAAGCTGTAAGCTTTTTCTTTTAGTTAAAAAAGATGGTTTCCAATGTAGTTAAGAAAAACCTTGTATGCTGAAGTTGCTGTGGTCTATAAGAGGAACAAATCTTTTATCCATGAAATCATGAAGGCTGTACTAACTCCAAATGCAGAAGCTGCAACTGGAACATAAATGCTTCATCATTCAGCTCACTTCATCTCATCATGGAAGCATAAGCATAGTATTAAGAGAGACCATATTTGCATTACTTACACTATAGTTGTGATTATCTCTTTGCATAATTTATAAATCAAAAATTTATCACAGGCATGGATGTACATATAAACCCAGTATATATAGTGTTTAGTACAATTCAAAGATTCAGGCAACTCCTGGGATCACACTCTCTGCTGATCAGGGGAAAACATATTTAATTAGATTCTGAATGAAGATCAAATACAAGGCACTGCAAAGGAAACATTACCTAAAGATGAAGGCAAGGATGTGGCTGCAGAATTCTTTGTTAAACTAATAAGGTAATACAGTGTACCTTTTGTCATACAAAAGTCCCTTTAAGGGGATTAAAGGTAGACCTCAGAACCCTCTAAGAAACATAGTATTTTATGACATTTTTATCTGAATCTCCTCTTCTAAGAAACGAAGTAAAGATAACATTTACTAAAAGTTCAGCTACTATTTCATTGTGTAATATGTTCTTAAATAAAATAAAAAAATCAAAGAAGGTATTTTATCAAACAGAGGTTTGTTTACCAGCCTCTAGTTTGATGATTCATAATCACATTTACTACTTAATTCAGTAGTGTATATTAAAGGCCTCTATTACCTTGTCCTTACAAATGAGCTTCTGGGGAAAATAGCAAAATGTGATGCTCATCATACATTACTGGAATAAAATTTGAAGTATTGCAAGAATATTAGCACTATCAAACTTTTCTGTGTGCTTTGAAAATTCCTGTCTAAACCATCTTATATGATTTGTAGTTCTAAAAAATTATGTATGTATTTATTCAATTTAATAGCCACTAGGAAAAGCCATATACTCAGTCTTCTCCAGTGAAATAAACTGTTGTCAAGTTTAGTCTCTAAATTCAATGATAAAATTTGTGTTAGAGGGAAAATGTCTTTCTGATTCAATGTATTACAATATTTTATCCTTTGAGACAGTGATTTTCTATATGCATTAGTAACCTAAAATTTCTTAAGAAACAGGAGCCTACAGAAAACTTTTGTCATGAAATGGTATTGTCACTTAGTCTCTTGAATTCTTCTATTTGTTAATGCTTATGAACAGACAACTGTGTGGTGACCTCAGTCAAGGACTAATCTATAATACATATGGATTATGAGCAGAGCATATAATACATATAGAGAGCAGAGCAGTAATCTTTCTTCTTGCATGCATTAAACTTCAGGAGATTCAAATCCATGGGAATATTTTGGAAATCACAGCAGTGAATCCCACATGGCAGACTACCAGACCAGCTCTGTTAAATTTTTGGCCATGTTTTCCCACAGATGAGAAACCAGACCAATATGTAAAAGAAGGTGTTAGAGGAGCAGTGCTTGTAAGAAACTTAACCTTTACAGGTATTTGCTTTGGTCTCAAGGCACAGGCCCTGGACATGTATTACATTCACAGAAGCAGAAACTATAAAGAATGTCTTTCTTGGATGAGTTGTTTCTCAAAATTTATGACAGACTAACAAATAAAACCCTGAAGGTAAGGAAACAGAGGGATGCACATAGGGGACGATCCTTGTTATACATAGAACAAATGCATTCAGAGAACCTTTGGCTAAGCACAAGAAATAGGTGAGACTGTTTCCTGACAATGTTTCCATTAAGAGGAGAAGATTCATTAGAATGTTCCCAGTGGAACAAGTTCACATGCCCCTTTTTTCTTCTATTACCATCCCAGGCTCTTCTCCAGAATCAGCATCAACCACAGTAGTATATGAACAGACTACTTAGTGACTCAAAAGAAGTATTTTTAAAGAGAAAAAAATAGAATTAGAAGTGTCAGAGTACATAACATGAAACAAGGAAAATGCTAATTTGTGCATTTGGAGTTGATTTATATAGTTCTCTGCACATCACAGTTCTATCTTTGGCCTTTAGTAACATTATCATGTTTCAGCTTTGCCAAGTTAAAGATCCATACAAATGTATCTATTCAAGGTGGCAATTTCATGAAATACTCACCACAGCCCAGTTTTAATTAACATGTCCACCAGCCCAAGTGGTTCCCATTCAGCATTATGACTAAGATAGCTTGATTTTACACTCAAAACTTTTCTCATTTGAACTAGTAATAATGTATTCACCCTGCAAAGAAGTCACAAAAGCAGTTTACTCCTTCCCGTCTGTCTCAGTGAAATGAACTACCAAGATGATGATTTCAAAGATCTTGACACCTACAGATTTGCCTCAGTAATTCTGTTTCTTTGTTCATAATGGAAGACTCTAAAGATTTGAGAGAGGCTTCCAATGCTGGCTGGGATGGCTTTGCTTCCACTTGAATTGATTCAGGACCTAGATGATATGTCCCATGTGACTTAACGCTAATAGCACGCTTTCTTGTCTACTTTTAGTCATCCTGAGAGGTACAGTATTAAGTTACTATTCCTAACTGAATGTATGGCCCAGAACAAAGGAGCTTTCCATTTCAGAGCTTAAATTCCCTCCTTTTAAGAATGGAATGCAGGGGCAAAAAGAAGAAGAGTGCAGTATAAATTTCAAATTTTGTTCCCTCAGAACACTGTCATCCTCAGCCTTTACAGCTGGGAAGCATGTAGTCAAATAGATCAACTTGAGATACCCTCCTCCATAAAGCAATATATAACTAGTGTAATGTGCAATTTCCAAAGTCACAATGTTCTCTCAAATAAATGAAGTGTTCTTTCATATAATGCCTCTACATCCTCAGTGAGAGCTCATTCTTTTGGTAGATATCATTTAATGACTGGGATGTCATCCTGGGGGAGGCACTGACTCTTAGCTACCTGGTTCATAACTGCATTCTTAGCTCAGAGAATAATCTCAGAATCAACTAAATAAACCTAATTTTTAAAAAATGTATGATATGCTTTCAAATGTCACTGGGTACTATTATACATCAAGGGAGCATCCGGGCTTCTTTCTTTGTTCTTTTGGATGGTCCACGTGAAAGCCACTCCCCCCTCAGTCCCTTACCTATTTTATTTATTATATGTATATGAGTCTTTCCTTTCATGCATGAGTTTATATGAACCATATGCACACCTGGTGCCCACAGAGGTCAGAAGAGGGCATCCCATCCCTGTGACTAGAATTATGAGCAGTTTGTATACTTGCAATCTAACCTGGGTCCTCTACAAGAGTAACAAGTATTCTTAGTGAGTCATTTCTCCATCTTATTTTCTCTATTCTAAAAGATATTTCAAGACCTAGTAACTTTAGTTTGTCTTTTGCAGTAATCATTATTAAGTTTTGAGGGAGGGATCCCCTAAATGCTCAAGCATTTTTAAACTTACTATAAAGCCCAGGCTGGTCTCAAATTCTTGATCCCCCTGCCACAGCTTTCCAAGTGCTGAAAACAAGTGTGGGCCTTCACGCTCCATGTTTTCTAATTAGTCTTCAAACTCCATTTCCTTGAAATTCTCTGTCTACAGTCTTTCGTTGGCACTGAATCTATGTTGTTTGAGTTTTTCAGAAATAGTCTCCGAAGTGGATAGGATCTGTCTCTGCAGGTAAGCAGTCAACACTTTAGGGTCTATGACAGGGGTTTGTATTGTTTTACAGTGAAGAGCTCCTCTCTACAAGAACCCTTTGAAAAGGTTCTTCTTAAGACTTTAGTAACACACAAGCCCTTTGCCCAGTATCAAAAAAAGAGACATTCGTCTCTCTCATGAAGGGTGTACTTACAGAAACAGATACTGTATTTAAAGTTCAAAAACACTGCCCAAATAAAGCTGTGATGGGTACATAGCTCTTGGCAGTCAATCAGTGCTATAATTTACAAAATTCTGGCAGATCATGTCAAAACTGAGAATAACTGGATTGAAGAGAGGAAAGGTACTAAGAAAGTAAAGTAAAATCACTGCACTGTGTGCTGAAGTGGTAGGCAGAAGCCCTTAATTGCCAGCTGCAGAGTGATATTTTAATGCAGCAGATTAAATGGTACAGAGAAAGAGAAGAGGCTGTGTGGAAAGATGCTTCCTCCAAATCCATGAAATGAACATTATAAAATGACTGTAAGGGACAGGTTATAGCCTCTTTAGCTAAAGGACATTTAATATTTTTTTTATTCTGGAATATTTTCTGGACTTGGAATTCACTTGAAACCTTTCATGAAATACTTTTTAAGACAGTTCTGTCTGTAGTAAGAGGTAGAATGATTTTTTTCCCTAGAAACTTGCTCTTGTTTGAAAGCATCCATTTTTCATTCAATGTTCTCAAACTGCTAGTCACATAGTGTGTGCTTCTATTTATGACTGTCACTGAGACATAAACTCCAGTGGAAATTAAAAGAGAATAGAGAACTGAACTGGTGACAATTCTGGTCTCCAAAGTGATAATATTTAGACCCTAGTACAACATCTGTCAAGGGAGGTGGAAACACAACATGCAATGCCTGGGGCCTCTGCTTTCTAAATATGACAGGCCTCTATTGTGCTTTCCCAATGGAACAAGAATGCTGATGTTTTCTAGAATCACTTTCACTTCAATGAAATCCTGAACAAGGAATTCTAAGTAAAAAATTATTGCAGGCAGTGAATGGGTATCATAATAGGCAGGCAATTACTTTCTTCTCTTGATGAACTTATACACAAAATTCTCAAATATTACCAAAATAGCAATTATATTTTATTACAGATTCTTGATGAAATAGTTGGTTAGCCATCTACACTGATAAATTTCTAGTTTATGAATCAGAGGAAGGTAGTTACAGGAGGTAATTTGTCCTTCAACATACCAAATAACTTGATTACTTTCATCCAATTCCATGAAATACAGTGAAAAGGAACTATAAGCTTAAAAGAAATAAATTCCAAATTCAAGAAATTAGAAGTCTATATCAGGTAGTATAATGAACCACTTGGCCTGTGCTCACAGGAAAAACTGTTGAAATCCTGGATAAAAAAATTAAACCCCTTTAAAATTTTACTTTGAGCCTGCAAAAATGCAGAGGGCAGACAGAGGATGAAAGTTCCAAAGCAGCAGGCATCTTGCCAGGCTAGCCAGATATTGAGGCTCCCTTTCACTTCCATAACTGCCAAAACAGAGCTTTGATTTCTATGTACTGGTGAGCTCTGGATTATGGAAGACAAACTCAAGATACCATTCAAGTCAGTATATTAGAGAAGACCTTGCACCTTCTCTAGACTCCCCCAGATGCCCAAGTTATTTTACATTTGGTTCAAACCATGTAGTTAATATCTTGTCAAGTATTGACAAAAGACATCAAGCATTGGAAGCACATACTGGTAGCAAAATTCAAGTTAATATAATCTCTTCAGTAAACAACTTGGCATCACTAGCTATAAATCAAAACAGTGCATGCCCTATAGTCCAGGAAACCCATTCTTGGGTATGATTTCTGGGAAAGTCTTGTGAAATTTTACTAAGGAACTAGACTTGTGTTCTACTAACAGCACTATTTATAAGTTCATAAAACCAACAACCCAAATGCACACAAAGAGTAACATAGATGAACTATGACATATTTACATAATGAGATTTCCCCAAGTAATATGAATGCTCATTGTCTAAGTCACAACCTCATGCAAAGAGATGAGTAAATACCAAAAATATGATAGTAAGTGAAAAGAAAAGAAAAGAAAAGAAAAGCATAAGAAAAATACAGCCAGTATGAGTTCAGTTATACTAAGGCTAAATGCATGTTTTCAATCATGTCATCTGAAATATAAATATATTCTGTAATGATAGGATATTGGTCACACCTGAGGAGGCAGGGGAAAGCATAGCATCCAGCTAGGACTAGCAAACACTTTTTGTTCCTTGGGAGACTATTTCTGATTAAATGATAAGCAGAGCACTGTTTGTTGTACTTTTAAACCTTATTCATATTATATAAATAATCTACAGCTGGAAACATAGGTCAATGGTAGTAGTATACTTGCCTAGCACATGTGAGGCTCTTTGTCCAATCCACAGTACCATTAACAAAACAGAGACATATATAAATATCCTTCTGCTTTGCTTGATGTCTAATTTAAAAAACTGAGCCATAGCTATTTAAATGCCTTTGATTCAAAGAACTAGCTTATTAGTTTTATTTATCATTTGCTTGCAATTACCAGAATTTGTTTCTTCTAGAAGTACTTAAGAAGAACCATTTGGGCTTCCAACCAGAAGTCATGTTTGCCAATAAACTTAGAGTCTTAGCTCTGGAAATGTTTTTTGGGATCATCTGATGCAGGCACCAACATCAAGGACTGAGTGTGTCCTGATGCAAACTCAAAGTTTGGAAATACAACTAATACAGCCAACTCACAAGCTATTATCAACAGCTTTCTTCTGGAACAATCAAAATTTCTTCCTCAAAATGACCACCAAACTTTTTTGTTTTAACACATGTGCTAGAAAAAGATACCAATTCAAAAGAACTCAAATGGTTATTTTACTTGAACTCAAAATTCTGGTTCTAGGGAAACTTACATCTGTAGGCCTGACAGTATAGAGAGCGAACAGTGCAATCCCTCCCTTTACTTCCTTGCATTCAAAGAGCATGGGTGGTAATTCTCAAAGCTGTTAAAATATGTAGTATGGGAACTATAGATAAAAAATTCTGTTCAACCCTTGAATTTAACCTGAGAATATATTATTACCCCAAAACTGAAAGATATTTTAGAATGGTGATAATTTTGAATTTGTATGGGTTTAAAAAGAACATAAATAATATACATACATTCATATAAGTAACATTTATACTGACTGAGAAGGTTAAATTTATGTATTTAGAAATATAAACATACTTATACATATATGTATGTAAAAACATTTATAAATAAAAGACACCATGAATTTGAAAGAGTGTAAGGAAGGGTATATTGAAAGGTTTAGAGAGAGGAAAGAAAAAGGAGAAGTTATGTAATTATATTATAATCTAAAAAATGAGAGAAATAAAAATAAAAAAGAACAAATCACACCAGTCATTTATTTCTTTGATTTACTCAGCAGAATGCCACATTTGATATATTACATGCCACCCATGTAAGTGCACACTAATCTTGGAAGGAAATAGCAATTGGTGAATTTATTAGTAGAGAACAATATTTATTTTCACCTTTTATTGTAAATTTCATTGAGAAATATGTCTCATCCTGTGACTCAAAACACATATAGACTTGAACAAGTGGAATATAGATTTTACAGAACAACACATGAAGTATGATGCTCTTTCATACTGAATTCCATTTGGTTTTGAAGAAATTCTGATCAATACTCCCTGAACAAATTCATGAGCCATGAATGGGCACTCCCTCTCAGGAGATATTCTTTAAACCTTTGTGTAGTTCTATGAATAAAACAATAAGGGAAAAATTAACATGTATAAGTTAAGAAAACTGGAGTAGATACCTTCATGGTTTTTGTTTCTCCCAAAGTGCACCCTACCTGAGATAAGAAATTGAAAGCTGATCCTCCATTTGGGAGGTGATTCTTGGAAGCAGAATGATAAAGTAGAGAACATGATAAAATAAAATGGGGAAAGCTCATGAAAGTAGTCTCATGAGCATGATACTTCAAGAGGTAACCTGGACTCATCTCCACCAAAGAAACACAGGTGCTGCAACACAGAGATGAGGGAGCTGAGATGTCTGTCCACTGACTCCTACACCTTCTTGGCCCAGTTGTACTAATCTCCTATTTTTTCAGAACTTCCTGCAGAGCAAGGTCTCAGGACACTGAGCAAATCCTGAAAAGAAAGGCCTCTGAGACTTGCAAACACTTGAGGGGGAAACCATAAGCATGTGTTGAAAGTGCCCATCTCAGCTGAGCCAAATATGGTATGAGGCACTGTCAGTGCTGGCTACAGATGACCCAGACTGACACACAAATAAATCATGATTGCTGGTATTTCCTTTTAAACACATAGGAAGGAGTTTAATAGAAAGATAAGCCTGAAACTTTGCACCTTTCTTTTCACGTTAACCTGCACACACAGCTTAATGTGGGAGATTTGCCTTCATAGGCTTTGGAGAGAACAGCCAGCTAACTATCCATATGATGAAGATAAAGCACTTTCTGGAATAAAAGGAGAAAGCAAAGCAACTGTGATCTGCAAGAGGACAGAGGCTAAACTACAGAAGTCTGGCTTTCCTGGAACAGAATCAACCAGGTGAAATAGCATAAGTTCTTTGAGCCACACCTTTAGAGACACCATAAGAAATGCTGTAACGCAAAAAAAAAAAAAAAAAAAAAAAAAAAAAAAAAAAAAAAAAAAAAAAAAAAAAAAAAAAAAAAAAAAAAAAAAAAAAAAAAAAAAAAAAAAAAAAAAAAAAAAAAAAAAAAAAAAAAAAAAAAAAAAAAAAAAAAAAAAAAA